>JBCNJP010006653.1:0-34915 GCA_039602395.1 Deinandra increscens subsp. villosa
TGAGCCACTTCTTTAGTTTTTGAAGACTTAGCTTTTGACTGATCATGGGCTAAAGAATTTTGACTGTTTTGGGGAATAGAAAAAGAGTTTATTTCAGACTGAAAGTCTATGGCATTTCGTCTTGTGACATTCCTTCTTGATCTATATTCCCTTTGTTTTCTTTCCTTTGATGTTTCAGATAATTTTAGTTTGAAATCTGAAGATTTTCTATGAAATACCTGTTTCTTTTGATTATTTGAAACAATTTTAGTTTGATTTCGACAAAAACTGTTGTTTACAGTCCTGGAGTTCTTTCCGGAGTAACTTTTGTCATCCGAGGTACTTTTTACCTCGGGTACAAAAAATGGTCTCCCGATATAACTTTTATCTCGGGTGCCCTTTTTCTTTCATTTTAACGCTTTCCAGAGTGATTTTATCCCTCCGAGGTAATTTTTACCTCGGGATCATGAATTTTGCTTTTCGAGATAAATGATATCTCGGAATCAAATTTTCTTCCTCTAGGAGCAGAATTACTCCTAGGATTTTGTTTCTTCTGAGTTTTAGTAGCATGAAACTGTTCACATTTTTCAAAGTCATGATTTCTGAATTTTTCAATTCTTTGTTTGTAAACTAAGTTTGATTTTGTCTGTTCTGAGTGGTATTTATTTTGACTTTTTGATTCTTCAGAATTGACCTTTTCAAAATTTTCACAAACAAATTTTGATTTAGTTTCTCCTTTTTCAGGTGTTTGACTTTTAACAGTTTGACTAATATAAAAAAAACGATTGTGATGACAATTAATAGCAAGGCGACCAATTTTTCCACATATCAAACATTCCTTTATCATTTTGGTCTTAAACTCAAAATTTTTTTAGACTGAAGGTGTTTTCTCATTTGAAGAGTTTTAAGAGGAACATGATTCAGTTTCTTTGGTGTCTTTCAATTTCCAGAGAGTTTTCTTGTTTTTTAACAGAGTTGCTATAAATCTGAGGTTCATTTGTAACAACAGTTACTGATGACACCTTTTCAGTTTTTAATTCAGACACATCACTGGATTTTGACATTTCTTTTCTTGTGTTGATAATGGGATCAGGTGTAAGTTGAACTTTAGTTTCTTCATTCTTAACCTTTTTCACACACTCAGTGTATGAATCAGGATAAGTGACCTTATTGTACCCGATTCCATTATTTGAATGATTTCCTGTTGCTTTCTGACTCTGCCACAGTTTTAGGTGTTTCTCATTACTTGCCTGTAGTTTTTCACAGTCAGCAGTAGCAGCAGAAAATTTGATTTCACAGATACTCAATTTAGATTTTATTTCCTCATTTTCTTTGTTTGCAAAATCTAATTTAGAGAGCAGAGCCTTGATTTGAGTAACAAGATTGGATTTTTCATGTTTTAAAGCACCGATGCTTTTTATTAGTTCTTTAATCTTATTGTTATAGGAAATGTCAGCTTTTCTAGAATATTCTTTCACTACAAGAAATTAGGGTCTTCACCCACACTTTATAAGTGTGGGCATATGTGTACATTTCGTGGGTAGTTGTTTTTACCGACACATAAATTAAGTGTCAACATGTGTGGCCGGAGCCATGAAGATAAAGGTCTATACCCACACATTGGTTATATGTAGGTAAAGGGTACTCTTTACCCACACATATATGTGTAGTTAATCTTCAATATATATGTGGGTAATAGCATTACATTTTCTTCAAATAACAAGCGCGTGGGCGCGTGATAGGGGCTGACGTGGCAGTGTTTTTACCTACATATATATATGTGTAGGTATATAATATTGACACAGTAGCATACTAGGATGCTGACATGGCAGTGTGATTTAGCTACACATATACATGTGTAGGTATATGATAATGACGTGGCAGCTGACATGGATGCTGACATGGCATATACAATTTTATCTACACATAATATGTGTAGTTTTTTCATGGTGACGTGGCAGCTGACGTGGCGGCTGTCATGGGATCTACAATTTCACCTACACATATCATGTGTAGGTATATAGTAGGATATACCCACAAATGATAAATGTAGGTGAAACATATTATTAAATGTAGGTAAAACATATTATTAAATGTAGGTAAAACATATATATAAATGTAGGTAAAACATATATAAAAATGTAGGTAAAACATCTATACTACTATATAATACATATTGAACATAATGGCATTTTTGTAAATAAGGCGTCTTAAAATTAAGACGCATTCCTATTTGAGTTCTATCTGATCATCGATCCATACTCGAGCACTTTTATTTCCCGTTCCATGTTTGCAGCAATTCAACCTTACCTACGCCTCTCAAAATAAGCCCTAAGTCTATACGAGAAGTGAATCTGCAGAGTTGCAGGATCCGAACTTGGAAAAGCAACAAACAGATGTCCACTTGGAGAATGATTTTTCCGTTCTTTTGATAATTGAAGTGCACGCCAACATAAATTGGGAAATCTGATTTGAATCTTCTGTAACCATTTGAAATTTGAAATTCACATGCAGATTAAGGGACGAAAGGTACCTTTCTCTTTCAATTTTAAAATTTGAATCCACATCTGCTTTATCTGCGATCGTTTTCACTTCTCGCATACCCTCAAACATGAAATTTCGATCGTTCTTCCTATTGGAGCAGGTTACAGAGAAAATCAAAAATCCATGTTCGTTGTTTCATCTACGGAAAGGTAAACCCCAAATCTCGACTACCAATCTCTAATGATTTCCACGATGTTCTTCTATCTTCTTGATTACCACCAAATCTGTGGTATTTCATCGCAAATTTTGTTTATGTTAGGCCAAATCTGTGGTATTTCACTGCAGATTCTTACTTATAACAGATTTGTAAAGCTGCTAAGGTTTGCTATTGTTTAACTTGGTTTGGTTTATGAGGGGCTCATATAAGTTTTTATGCAATGTACCATGCTTACCTTAGATTTGTTAAAGTTGCTGTTAAATTTGGTTGTATATGCAAGGCCAACTACTGAAGAACATTTTATGGCAGAAAAAAGTAATGGGTTTTTTTTTTATTAAGTCCTTAAGAGCATTGTGCAGGTAGTTATATTTGGAACTCATGAAGTCCTTAAGAGCATTGTGCTAGAGGTTTTTGAATTTTGATGGGAGGTCTTTAGCTTTTGCTCTTGAAAGTTATGGAAAAGTGATCCGGTTGCATTAAAAGGGGTGTATTCAAATTGTGGGGAAGAGGTTAGTTTTGACTTAAACTTTAATCTCTTTACACATGTCTATAGTTCAAATTGTTTTAAGCTCGAGATACATAGTTCACAGCTTGCAGTGTTTTTTATGTATATTAAGGTGTTTGCGTTTGTGAAATCGAATTAGTTCAATTACTTTCATTTCACATAAAGCTTAATGTCATGTATGTGAATGCTTCTTAGAAATCTGCACCACCATTGAAGTAAGTTTTTGGTTTATTATTTAATTTCATTTCACGTATTTATGTGGCAGAGATCGATTGCAATACCCGGAAAGAAATGGGCTTATGGTTGATTATATTTGATCCGAAGACGGTGAATGAATTGTGGGGAGAGATGTACTTGAGATAAGTTATTTTTGCTTGGTATGATTCTTTGGTTCGCTCCTATCCTTAGAAAAAAGCTAATGATATGAAGCAAGTAACCATACAACTAGCTAAAAGTTTGTAAATTTTGCATTGCAGCTATGTTATGAACTAAATGTTACGCCAAGTGGCCTGACATTCCTGGACTAGAGTTAATTAAGTTGTTATAGTATCCTTTATAAACAGGCTAAAACACCTACCTTTATGTTCTTTTGTAGAGAATTTGCAGGCTGTTAAAGCCATTTCTGCCACTATTTGCAGGTTGATTTTGCTATTCATTTTGGTATGCAACATCTTTTTGGGACATAGTTTAGATTCAGTTCGCTTTTTAGGGCTTCAGTGGTATGAGTTTGTAAGGATGTGTAATGTTGTTTAGTTTCGTGTTTTTCTTCTTCTGTGCAGGACTCTTATGTGAAATCGAATTTTATCTGTGTCTTCCCCGATTTGTGGTACGTGTTCTACTAAGAAACAACACACCCTGAGTTTGGATTGTGGCTAAGCGATATGTGAGTTCTTTTGTTTAATGACAAGTAGAAGTGTAGATACATAAGGTTGTTTCTTTGAAATTTGTTTGTGATATATAATGAAATTAGCAGGTAGCATCTACAAAGCTGACACGTAGCAAGCAAACCAGTCATTCACAACATCATTGCTTCATTGAGTTCCATACTCATGAACCTGCTGTGAAAGTTATTTATAGCTACAATGGGACCGTGATGGAAGCGATGGCTATCACATGGCTGTTGAAAGTAGCGGTGAAAAAGTACGCTTCAAATATTGTTCTGTATTTTGTTGTATGTTTTATTAAGTCAAAATAAATTATGTATCAGGTTAGTTTGTTTATCAAGTTAATAGTTTTACAAGGTTTTAATTTTTTCTAATTTACAGGTAATGATATATGATATATGCTCATCAGCTCCTCTTTGAGTAAAGATCACATATAAGTTGCTAAATTTCGTTGTTATATCATTGCTATGATTTTTTTTTTAAACTGAATTCTGGCAAAATATAGTTAGGTATGGAAGCCCTATATCAAACAACAAGTGACATCAAACTCTCACCTATGAGAGGCCAAACCTAATTACAACTGATAAGCATATTGTTCGGATTTAAGATACCCAAGATAATTCTATGGGGATGTTAATCGTCTCATGGTTTTCTGTATATTATTTGTATCATGAGACATTTTTTTTGAGCAAAAAAATTGACTTTTTCTTGTACTTATTCAGCTTGAAGCAAGATTAAGAAATCATGAAGGCGGTGAGCTTGGTCTTTCTGCTGGATCAACTAAAGGCAAGCCTAAGGTCGAAGCTTAAAACAGGGAATTTGAAAAAGGAGGTGGAGCAATGGTCACTCAAGAAAGACGAGTCATATGAGACCCCACATAAGAGAAGGTAACTTCAATGTTATGAAATAAAATCTGATGTTGATATTTAATAAGCTCAATATCAAATACTGTAATATAAATTTTAATAATCAGATAGCAAAGTTTAAATTAACAGTATATGAGTTATTTTTTAATAATCGGATAGCATAGCTTAGTGTCAGATGGGACTTTTTTATCTTATACAATTTGAGTTATTTTTTGGAATGGTTAGAAAAATTTCTACCCAATATCTGGTCAGAACTTTTAGTTATTTTTTTGGAATGGTTAGTTTCATAACCCAAGTGTAAGTAAACTGAAGTAAGAATTTATGTATATTGACCTTAAGATTCAAACTTAAACTTAAGAACTTAGGTATACTGACCCATTAAATGGAAGATGTTAACTCTTTTGTTTTTCTTTTTTTCATTCTATATTTTCTTTTTGCTAAGTACGTCAAGTAACCAAGCCACCATTTCACATTGCAACCCACAAATTACTATCTAAAGTACTTTAAATATATGTCATAAACAATATTACCTAAAGTTCAAATATTAAATTGAAATTGTGGAAGCATATTTTTATTATAAAACTAAAAAATATTAATGATCAGAAACAAAAACTTATGTTATGCAGCTTACATTTTAGAATTCAGATAATATATGCCCACTGATGAGTGCTCACATGCTAAAACTAAAAGAGTAAAAAAATAAATTGAAAAGTGATATAAAAAAACCACTAGCTGCAGCTGCAATAGGACAACACCAGCAGCAACATTGGGAATGATTTTTTTTCCTTAACTATTTATGTGTTCTATTATCTATACATGGCAGAAAACGTCATAGTTTAAGAGGGTAATCTAGATCCACTTGCTAATGAAAGCTACATAAAAGTATGCTGGAAAAAAAGTGGTGTACAAACTGGCCCGTGTTGTCAAAGAGGCTAAAAGGATGATTGCTATTTGCACAGAACCAAGGTACAACTCTAGACCTACTTACTACCACTGCAATTGTATGAGTGAATTTATGGGTCTTATTCATGGAGCGTATGAGGTACTTTTTCGATTAGAGGCAGCCCTTTTGACTCATAAGGGTCTAATGGGTCAAAAGTTACCCATTGTGTACTTTTAATTAATCAAAGCATGAAATCTGTAAAATTATTATATTAAAAAATTATAACCGAGATGATACAATATATATAAATCAGTTTGAGGTTCTGATGTTCAAGCAACATAGGTTTACAAGCAAAACACAGGTTTACGAAACAATGTACGGATACTGATTTGTAGAGCTGTTCATGATCATATAAACCTGGAATTCTGATGTTTTCCCAAATGATGCAAGTTAAATGATAAATCATGTCTGTAAATGAAGCATATGTAATAATCATGTAGGGGATTACAGAGACTATGCTATTTCAATAATAGCATAGTTGAAATAAAATAATTTAGGAGGTTTTTTGCAATAAGCACTCATTTTGGACAACTTTCAGATGATTTGCTTTCAATTGTTTTATTTAAACCAGTTTTTAAACTCTTTTGACTAAAAGAAAAAACTTAACCTGAATTGACCCATCCATAGGTAAATGGATCAAAATTGCTATCTTTATGATACTAATGTTAGTCATAACATGTCTTCTCATTGTAGCTTTTCAATTTTGTAGGTATAAATGGAGCTTCTCTGGCCTGAGTTTGAATAAAAGATTTGACTTTTTTTAGTCAAAATGGGCATTCTTAAATGGAGCTTCTTCGGCATGAGTTTGAATAAAAGATTTGACTGTCCAATCCCGATCACTACGTTAAAGAATCCTTCGTATGGTGAACAATGTTTTTGATCTTAAATCAACCATTTACTACAATTTACGAACATAATGATGTTTTTGAATTTGTGCTATTAATTGTCTTGTACATGTAATACTATGAATGAGAAAAAACTAACTGACATACAATACAATATATCCCGAGACGATTGCTAAACTAGCAGACCGACTATGATCACTTGTGGTACCCATAAATATTGCTAAACTATGGATGCCAATTCACACTATAGATGAAGGCTAACATTGTTTATGGAATCAATATTTTTGAGTAGCACAAGTGTCGTTCCAAAATGCTTTTGTTTGTTTCTATTAGTTTCACCCATCAAAACTCATATGCAAGAGAAATACCGTGTTGGTAGATTGTCATTACTGCATCATGATACCATCATACACAATGTAGTCCGCCGTAGCCGCATCGCCGAACACTCATGTACCGCATTATAAATTGTCGTCACCGCCGAACGCTCATGTACCGCATTATAAATTGTCGTCGCGTCACATCGCGCTAACGGAATCAAGTATCGCGTTATAAATTGTCGTTGACGCCTAACACGTGAACAAAAGAGAAATAAAATGCTATAAACGGTCGCCCGCCACAACGAATACCTCGATGTAAATTGTCGTGCCGCTATAACAAGCGAACAGAAGATGAATAACACGCTATACACTGTTGCCGCCGCAACCCGCGGGCACACGGCTAGTATATATATATATATATATATATATATATATATATATATATATATGAAATCTATAAACATTCATAATCTATATTTTATGGAATATCCTTTCTATAAAACTATTTAGAAACTCGCGCGTACCAGAGGGTAAACGCCTGTACACTGGGTTTCCTGGCATAGGTAAGGATGTCGCATAAATCCCTCGTTGGATCTGGCAGACTTACTCTGGGGATTTCTGGAGTGAGTGTTTACTTATAGGAAAACACGTTTTCATATTATCACTAATCTTTGTTTTAATCAACACAGATATAGTCTTTTGACATAATAATAATACCTGACACTCTTCAAGAACCCTGTCCAATTGGAACTATATTCTTTGTATTTATTTAGCCAATTTTTGTTAATAGGCTAATCTCAAGGTCTATCATTATCACTCTCAGTGTTATCGTTCATCCTCAATCCGCTCATCAAGCCGAGTACTCGTAGCCCCTCTCTTTTTGTTATTTAGGGTGCACACATGTATCCTATATCAAAATCGTTATTCTTTATTCTTGATACAAAACAATGCGATTATATAAGTATTTGTGTGATTCTTGATATGCTTACTTGTGTGAGACTTGATACGTGAAACTTGAGACTTGAGACTTGTATAAACTTGAAACTTGATAAGCTTGAAACTTTATTCTTGTGTAAACATCAACAACACTAAGCCTTTGGTTCATTAACAGCTATTGGTTGACAACCCACCTAGGATATCTGAGTACGTAATCTTGTCTTCAAATAGGTGATTGGAATCTAAATTTGTCTTAAGGTTTGTTTTACGCATTTACATATCTTGCCTAATACTTGTTTGTCATATTCTTAATCATACACTTGGCACGTTGATCGCATACTTTATACTTATACTTAATATTAAACGTATGTGTACTCACTAACTCATTGTAGTTGGCAGATATTTTATATACATGTTGCAGGAACTGCTACCTGCAGAGTATCCGTTGTGTTATCACGTTAGGCTCTGCTGGACCTAGTTAAACTTTAATCATGTTTTGTTTGTTATATGTTTTGTAAAACTACTATGTTTATGGAATAAAATGGCATGATTAAGTATATCGCAACTTAAATTATTTGGTTGTGAACAAATCTGGACAATTTATCACGCTCCGACATTTTCCGCCGTCGGTCGGGGTGTGACAATTACTCTTAATTAATCCGGAACCCTCCGTCATATTAACTGGGCCCGCTAAATTCTAAAAGAGGCGGGATAAATTAATGAGCGAATTCAATTGAAAATTTCACATATCACTCTCGATTTCCCCAATTCCCCGCTCCCCATTTCTCCATTGCTCATTAATCGACAGAATTTTCCCTCCGTCATATTAGCAAAACAATCGTTTTTAATAATCTTTGCTGTTGTATCTGTTAGCAAAACAAACATGGATAAGTCTTGGATGCTAACCAGTAGAACCTCGAAATCATATGAGGATGGAGTTAAATCATTCTTAAAGTTTGCAGTTACAAGTTTGAAAAAGACGGAAATTCCATGTCCCTGTGTTAATTGTCTAAACCATTACTCTTATAATGTTGATGATGTAGATTATCATTTGTTTTCAAAGGGATTCGATCTGACTTATACAACGTGGACTAAACACGGAGAGGAAGACGAGCCCGCAGGAGATGAGCTTCACAAGGAATCATCTTTTGATTCCGGAATGCCATTCGATGCATATCAAACGATAGAAATGGTCAGAGCTACTGAAGACAATTTCACTGAGGACCATGAGAAGTTTCAAGAACGACTAATGGATGCTGAGAAGCCCCTATATGAAGGATGCCATACCTTCACAAAGTTATCTGCCTTGGTTCAACTACTGAACTTGAAGACTAAGCATGGAGGATCAGATAAGTTTTTTAATGAACTTTTAGTTTTGCTGAAACAGATGCTACCTGAAGGTAATGAAATTGTGAAAAATACATATGAGGCCAAGAAGATTTTGAAGTCAATGGGTGCAGGGTACACCAAGATACATGTGTGTATCAATGATTGTATTCTTTACAGGAAGGAGAACAAGGACCTAACTGTATGTCCAACTTGTGGTGAGTCCAGGTGGAAGGTGGATGAGAGGACTAAGAAACTATACGACAATACTCCTGCAAAGGTAATGTGGTATTTCCCCATCATTCCAAGATTGAAACGACTGTTTCAAGTGAAAACCACAACGGAAGATCTGAGATGGCATGCCACCAGTTCCAAAATACCCGGTGTGTTACGACACCCATCCGATTCACCGGCATGGAAAGCCATAGATGACAGATATCCCGAAATCGCTGACGATCCCAGAAGTCTTCGTCTTGGCATTTCAACTGATGGGGTCGACGTGAATAGAGGCAACAGAAATCACAGTGTGTGGCCGGTTCTATCTGTCATTTACAACCTTCCACCATGGTTGTGTATGAAAAGAAAGTTCATCATGCTTTCGTTATTAATATCGGGAGCGCCTGGAAACGATATTGATGTGTTTTTGGAACCATTAATTGATGACTTAGAGCTGTTATTTGAGGCAGGTGTGGAAACATATGATGCGTATGCGCAAGAACAGTTTACTATGCGTGCAGTTGTTTTATGGACGATTAATGATTACCCTGCACTTGGTACACTTTGTGGTTGCCCGTACAGTGGATTCCATGGTTGTGTGGTATGTCGGGAAGAAACTAAATGCATTAGGCTTCCTTTCTCAGCCAAGCAGTGTTATGCTGGTCACAGAAGATATCTACCATATACGCATGCCTTCCGAAAGCAAACAGAGGCCTTCGATGGTAAACAAGAGTTGAAACATGCTGCAGTTCCTATGACCGGGGAACAGATATACAACGAAGTTCAACATATCAATAACAAATGGGGAAAGGGATTAAGGTGTACTGATTCAGAAATCCCAGGGACCTCAACCGGAAGAGGGGGGAAGATTGATAAGAGAAAAAGAAAGAACAAAGAGAAGCCACCATATTGGAAGAAATTCAATATATGGTTTCGAAGACTTAGATATTGGAGGCATAATAGTGTCCAACATTGCATTGATTTCATGCATATTGAAAAGAATGTGGCTGAGAGTCTTGTTGGAACTCTGCTCAACCTTCCAGGAAAGACAAAGGATGGACTGAATGCTAGAAAGGATCTGAACTTTTTGGGGTTAAGACCAGAGTTGCAGCCTAAACAGAACAAGAACAACATAGTACTTCCTGCAGCGTGTTACACGTTACAAAAAGATGAAAAGGAAAAGTTTTGTGACACGTTGTATAACTTGAAGGTTCCACAAGGCTATTGTTCTAACTTTTCTAGTTTGGTTAGTCTAAAGGACAAGAAACTTGTGGGGCTCAAGTCACATGACTATCATATGCTGATGCAACAGTTTCTGCCAATTGCAATTCGGTCAGTCATGCCTCAACCGACAAGATATGCTATTATCAGGCTCTGTTTTTTTTTCAAATCAATATGCAGCAAAGAGATCAACGTCGAAGAACTAGATAAATTGCAAGCAGATCTTTGTGTCACACTATGCCTGCTTGAGAAATATTTCCCGCCATCATTTTTTGATGTTATGCTTCATTTGACGGTGCACCTTACTAGGGAGGTAAAATTATGTGGCCCAATATGCTTTCGATGGATGTATCCATTTGAAAGGTGTATGAAGGTAATTAAGGGCCACGTGAGAAACAAAACTTATCCAGAAGGGTGCATTGCTGAGGAGAACATTGTAGAAGAAACGATTGAGTTTCTCAGCGAATACCAAAAAAAACATCACAACTATTGGTGTTCCAACTAAAAAGCATAGCAGTGCTGATGGAAGTCCTGGGTCAGCTGGTAGATCAGTTGAAGTCTCTCCAGAGCTCCTATCGAAAGCGCATTTATATGTGTTGCTAAATACGCCTGAAATTGAGCATTATATCGAGTAAGTAATTTAGATTATTAACCTTTTTTGATCTGTTTAATTATTTATAAACTTTTATAGATAACTTCAATTCATGTAATTGCAGAGAACACATGAAATTTTTGGAAAAGGAACATCCCGGTAGTAGACTAAATGAGCTGACTAAGAAGCAGAGCACAACATTTGGTAAATGGTTACGCAACAAGGTCAGCTAAATTTGCTTATTGTTTTAATTCCGGATGAACTGTAACTTTCCTGAACAACTGACCTGAGTTGTCCGGAAGAACTCTATTTTCTATCCGGATGAACTATAACCTTCCTGGTGAACTGAAACTATTTTCTTATAGTTTTAATTCCGGATGAACTGTAACTTTCCGGAACAACTGACCTGAGTTGTCCGCAACAACTCTATTTTCTATCCGGATGAACTATAACCTTCCTGGTGAACTGAAACTATTTTCTTATAGTTTTAATTCCGGATGAACTGTAACTTTCCGGAACAACTGACCTGAGTTGTCCGGAACAACTCTATTTTCTATCCGGATGAACTATAACCTTCCTGGTGAACCGAAACTATTTTCTTATGGTTTTAATTCCGGATGAACTGTAACTTTCCGGAACAACTGACCTGAGTTGTCCGGAACAACTTTATTTTATTTTTGGAAGAACTATAACCTTCCTATTCCTAATGAACTCTCCTGATGAACCTACTATGAATTTCAGGTTGAAAAAGAGATGGCGGAGTCCCCAGAAACTATATCAGAGACCGTTAGGTGGATTTCACATGGTCCGCACAGAAGCGTGAGGAAATATGAAGTATATGACATCAATGGCTATTCATTTCGTACAAAATCTCGAGACGGTAGGGTTTACCAGAACAGCGGGGTTGGTGTAGAGGTAAATGACATGCACATCTCTAACGAGGTATTAACCTATGGACAAAAACCTTACTATGGGGTTTTAAAAGAGATATGGCTACTAGAATACCATATTAAAAGCATCCCTCTATTTATGTGCGACTGGGTTGAGAATACACAGGGGGTCAAAAAAGATAGTCTTGGTTACACTTTGGTCAACCTTAAAAGACTAGGTCACAAGGAGGACCCGTTCATTTTCGCGTCACAAGCACAACAGTTGTTTTACGTCAAAGACCAGCTGGATAAAAAACTGCATATTGTCTTTATGACACCTCCCAGAAATTACAGAGATTATTATGAAGACGATGCCAATGAAGAATTTAGTACGGTAGTTTTTCCTCACAACGATAATGTATTGCCACCCGTAGATACATGTGACAATGTTTACCATAGAGCTGACTGTACTGGAATGATATTACGTAAAAACGATTAATTGATCATTGTAATGTTTTTGAATCTTAGCAAATTACAGTATCAACAATATTTGGTTTTTTTTCTTTATGTATTCTGGAATATTATGGATCTTAATTTTGAGTCAAGTGTTTCCTTTTTTTTGATTGTGCCTGCAGGTCTCCTCTCTTTGACCAAACCAGAGTCAATAAAAGTCAAAAATAAACAAACAAAATCAACTGCTGCTTTAACAAACACAATTACATACATAATCCAAAGGGTATGATTCCATTAATACATTGATCTATAAAATTACAACTGAAAAACTACTAACTTAAAAGGGAGAAGAAGCGGCTGAAGAAAAATCCCTCTTTGCTTCTCACATGCACTTGCTTCTGATCAAGTGAAAAGAGAGAACAAGTCCCTCTTTGCTTTCTCACATGCACTTGCTTATGATCAACTGAAAATGGTGAAGAAGTGGCTGAAGATAAATCGGGTTCATGGGGCCAAAAGGGAGAAGAAGTGGCCGAAGAAAAATCAGGCTCGTGGGGCCAAAAGGGAGAGAAGCACCTGAAGAATACAAGTGCTGCAAACCTCAACATGTGCCCTTACTGCTGACTGTTATAAAATTACACAATAACTTAAAATCTGCTCTCAGTAAAGCATTTGTATGAACCATTAGAGACTCCTCGTCTCCATGGTTTCCACAATAACTTAAAATCTGCTCGCAGGAGATACAGAGTGCAATCTTTCCCTGCACAAGAAAAAATTTACCAAATCTGAGACGAAAATTTCAATCGAATTTCAGTGGTGAAGATGATAACTTACCGTTTTCCACATACGGATGACGCCAATTCCACATTTTTTGATGGCGATGATGGACGAAAAACAGAGAGAGAAAGACTGGGAGAAAAGGGTCATGGTGGAGATGATGATGAAAACTGATACAGAGATAATTAAGTATATATCGATACTCGAGGGGCGTGGTAGATGGAGATTTGAAAGATAAAGTAAATGAAAAAGTAAATGAAATAGTAATGATTACAAGCGCCGTACACTGTTGGTATTCTTCTTTTAGCCACCTAAAATTAATATACCGTGACCATTTGTCATAATTTGTCACGCAACCAATGTTTAATATGAGTGGCCATATCACAAGATAATCAAACATGATAAACATATATAACCATCATATATTCAATTATAACTACTAATATCATAACTAAATAAACATATAAAATATTGTTCTTAATTTGTTCATAATTAAACATAAACATCCATTAATTAATAATCCGGATCACTGCAATCTTCGGATATGTATCCTGAACTTGCATCGTCATCATCATGATCATCATCATCATCTTCTTCATCTTCTTGATCTTCTTCTTCATCTTCTTCATCTTCTTCATCTTCTTCGGATTCAAATTCATTGAATTTTGTATCAAGGACACGGAATAATTTCGTTGCCTCAACAAAGTAGGCAAAACAATCAGGAATCTTCTGCGCATGGAGTTGCCTCAGGATGTTCTCATCGTTGTGTTTAATCACAGATTTGTGGGACTTGAAGGATCTTCTTCTCCTGTTACTGTAAACCAAAAAAATACGGTTATTCTTCACATACCAGTAATTAAGGGAGCGTTGATTATCGGCCATTTGATACCAGAATTGGTGTAAACGAATTGGTGTAGAGAATTTGAGATCAAGAAAGGGATGGCGGTAAAGGAAAATAACAATGATGATGATATATAGGGTAGCAGATTTTAACCCGCTCGAATTGGTAAAATTGAAAAAAAAGCGCGTTGTTTTAGAGGGAAACAAATCGTCTCTTTTTCGCCACGCGTTTAATATTTTACCGTGACCATAATATTGATTTTTGTCACTCACAACCTACCATTTAGTCACGGTTAATATATGTGGCCATAGGTAATAGATTTTTGTCACTCACAACCTACTATTTAGTCACACAACCTAATTACAGTGGCCATATGTACTAGCTTTTAGCCACATAACTAAGTAAAAACCGTGGCCATTGCTCACATTTAGCCACGCATAATATATACTTAATAGTTTTGTTTTCTTTTAATTTACTAAGTAATAAAATCTACTCTTCCGTCACACAACATTATTTAAGCGTGGCCATACATTCCTTTTTGGTCACACGAATTAAAAATCATAAAAATTCTGTGGCCGTTTGGTGCATTTCGCCACTCTTTTTTAAGCGTGACAAATAAGTGCCACATGTTTTTGTAAAACAGTGGCTAAAGCCACTGCACCTGATTGTTGTTGTCACATAAACAAAAAAATACGTGGCTAAAAGGGTCCAAAGGCTATATATTTGGCCACGGGTACAAAATATGTGTGGCTAAAACTAGTATTTCTTACCTTTGGCCACGTTTTTTACAAAACAGTGGCTATGCGTAAAAAAAAACCGTGGCCAAAGCCACTTTTTGACGTAGTGTAATGTTGAGTGGCTTGAAGAGATATCCCACAGAGTCTGCAGGAACTGTTGACCGTATTTTTAACTATATCTTACTGTTCGAAACTTCCAACATCAGTGACAGCTTCACTCTGAATGAAGAAGAAGAAGAAGAAGAAGAAGAAGAAGAGTGTCTGACAACATCTCAGCAATCAATTTTTAAGGAAAGTCTCGACAGCTCTCATTCAGAAAAACAGAATGTGCAGAGCTCAAGTTTTGAAGATGATAAGGGAAATGCACCGGCAATTGATGATGAGGCCAGAGATAATAATGTTGCAGACTCTCACAATGTATCCTCAACTTCCAATGAAGTGTCCAATTTGCCTCCTATGTCTTCAGTACCAGATATTGCTGAAAGAGAGAATTCCCTCAGGACCATCCTCTTAGTAACGTTATTGGTCCGGTAACTACAGGTGTTGTGACTGGAAGTCGTGTCGGAGACATTAACAGATGTTTGTTCTCTTGTTTCATATTATATATTGAGCCTTCCAATACTCATATGGCATTAAAGGATTCAAATTGGGTCGAAGCAATGCATGATGAGCTCAGTCAGTTTTCGAAGCTAGGGGTGTGGAAGTTGGTGGAGAAACAAGATGACTAGAAGGTCAATCCTACTCGATGGTTGTATAAGAATAAAAAGGATAATTGTGGAGTGATTGTCAGGAACAAGGATATATCAATTGTGCAAGGCTACAAACAGGTGCATGGTGTTGACTATGATGAGGTTTATGCACCTGTAGCTAGACTGGAGGAAATTTGAATTTTTCTCGCTGTTGCATCTTATATGAATTTCACGGTGCATCAGACTGGATGCGGAAAAAAGCTTTTCTGTATGCATGAAAATGGATGATGAAGTATACGTGGCTCAGCCTCCAGGTTTCATAGATGTCGATCTTTCCGATCATGTGTATCGGCCTGGATTAAGCATTTTATGGATTGCATTAGGCACCTCGATCATGGCATGAGGAGTTTCCGACGAAAGATATTCTAGACAAT
Source organism: Deinandra increscens subsp. villosa (assembly GCA_039602395.1). Classification (NCBI taxonomy): domain Eukaryota; kingdom Viridiplantae; phylum Streptophyta; class Magnoliopsida; order Asterales; family Asteraceae; genus Deinandra; species Deinandra increscens. Next base: position 16,129 of record JBCNJP010006653.1, read on the forward strand.
GGGTACTCTTGAAGTGTGGTTGATCAGACTCTGTTTCGAGACACTATGAAGGATGAAATCATCATGGTGCAGGTCTACGTTGATGATATTGTAATATCTGGTTCTACAAATGAAGACTAGGTGCTGAATTTGAGGAGGTGATGAAATAAAAGTTTGAGATGAGTGGTTAGGGTCAAATGAATTTTTTCTTCTGGCTCTACGAGCTTGCGAAGCAGGACGAGCTCAGGACTTCTGATTCATTAGGGAAAATATGTGGACAAAATTCTCGAGAAGTATAAAATGCAAGACTGAGATCCCATTTCTACCCCTGTGGCTTCAAGGTCGGTTCTGTTACCTGATGAAAGATGGCAGAAGCCGTGAGTGAGTACATGTATCGCTCTATGAATGGTTCACTGATGTATATTTCAGCAAGTCGACCTAACATCATGTTCACAGTGTGTAAGTATGTGCTCGATATCAGGCTAATCCTAAACTTTTGTCACCTTCTTGCTGTTAAACGAATATTTAGGTATCTAAAGGGCAATCCTAGGCTTGGTCTTTAGTATCCTAAAAATTCTGATTTTGATTTATATGCTTTTACTGACAGCAATTATGCAGCGAAGACTCTTGGACACCGAAATCAACATCTGTTGGATGCCAATTTTTAGGTTATAGGCTCATTTCCTAGCAATGTAAGAATCTATACACGGTGTCCAAATCAACAGCAGAGGCAGAGTATGTGGGGCAGCACTTTCAGCATTGCTGCCCTTCATATAGTAAAAAAATATTGTTCAAAATTCCAAATGAAAGCACATCGACATGTACATTTTATGTCGCTGATTGTTTTGAGAGAAAACTGATTCATCTTGAGCAGTAGCCCACTCTGACCAGAATGTTTTTGACATGTTCACTGAGGTTCTCGATACGTGAAAATTTTGAAATATGCGTTGAATGCCTTAAGATGATAGCCTTCGAGGAGTAATATGACAAACAAACTGTTTTTATTTTTATTTTTTTATTTTGTGTGTTCTATTGTTTTTGTTAAAAAAATGTGTGTGTCATTAAAAATAAAAAAGCAGGGGAAGACATAGCTTTGTGATCCTTTAGTGTGGCTTTTTAATTTTTAATGTGTGTAGTTGGTTTTGTGTAAGAAAGAGAAGTGAAATAAATTTCCGGCATCTGATGGCTAACACATATAAGTCAGATGTGAAAAGACAACCTCTAAGGTGATATGCTAATAGACTCTGCTCTTTACAAGCTGAAAAGTGTAGATACATGGTTGCTGATAGTCATGTGAAGTATCAAATACAAGACAAGATGATGCAAGTGTACTAGCAATATTGGGTGTGTTATGTTGCCTGCTTGGTTCAGGTTGGGTCTTTGTCTCGGTAAACCTGCACTGAACCCTAGCAAAAACGCATATGTACAGGCAACCCAAGCCAAAGCCACCTTTGAACATCCTGATGTTTTGTGTTTCGTAGACACCCTTTTATAACACTTTCGTACTTTATCTTACTTTTGAAAACCATTTGAATCGATGTTTTGACAAGAAAGGAATCATGACGCATGAAGCGTAAGGACATCAAGGAGACTGGGCATGCCGGTGAGCTTAAACAATGAAGATTTCCCTAATGAGATGTTTACTCTATTGGATTGTATAATCGTCGTTGACACGTTCATTTCGATATCTATTTACGCGAATTCCTTGCCAAATCCTGTCAAGCACATATATACCTCTCTTCGAATTTTGTACTATCCATTACGTTATTTGCATCCTCCCGACTGGTATCTTCACCAGTGCCAGTTTAAACTCACATGTCATTCTTGTGAATGTATAGTTGTGACTATCATAAGCTTGTTATCCCATCGCTTACTCGAATTCACGAACTTAAGCCGTTGGCGCTTTTCCTCTATTTGTTATTCTCATGCTTGATACAATGCGTAATCTTGCAGAGCACCTTTCGATATTCGGTACCTCATAGTTTACACTTTTGTTTTGTTGAACTTTCGCCCTTATTTTTGGATTACCTTACCAAGGTAATATGCATGATGATAGTGTTGTACTAAACTCCAACTTGAATTTGAACCTAATTGTCTATGTTATTTCATGAAAAGTTTTTAACAGAATTTAGTAATTCTTTTCTAACACAAACTGCTACATGTTACCTTTTAAATGGTTGCGGGCTCTTGATTGGATTTCTCTTTGGACCTCAGTTCTTTTGTCACAAAATCATTGTGTTGCCAGTTACATTTTAGTATGTGAGCAGGCTGTTGGACCATTTAACCATGATAAATAGTTTGTTTGCTTTTGATCTTCTCATGGGAAATGTCTATAAAACATACGTGTTTATGCATGCTAAGATTTGAGAATCTAATACTATGTTCAGGGTATATAAACTGATTAATTATTGAAGTGCTGGTTTAAACATGAGTTGCGTAGAATTGCATGATTTGTTATGTGTATGAAACGTGTTAGGAACTAGAAAATGACATGTTGTGAATGTATTAAATTGATTGAGTGTGAAAACCATACACCATACAAGGTCCTAAGTCTCCTACCTCGGTGGGAATGACAAGACTGTGTGAAGTGGCCCCGTCAATTTTGCACCGTATGGGTTGTGTTGGTTAGTTTATGAACTTGTATGCTCAGAGATATGCCATGTTAAGCGTTGTATGCTAGTATATAAGGTGTTGGGACAATTGTATGCGTTGTATTGTAAAACCTTCATGATAGATTGCATGCTAGTACGTTTTGACCGCATCAACCTTTAAAAGAAATCTTTGTAGAAATACATATGCTATCTGAACCGTTATTGCATGAAATGTGAATTTGAATGTTATTATGAATCATGTGAAACTTAATTGGTCATAACAAGCACTAAAGTACTAGATCAACTAGTGTTCTCACGTTAACTTGATCTGTCTTGTGTAATTCTATGCTATTTGCTAGTTGGTAGGCGAATTCTAGACGTTCAAGTTTTCGTTATACAACAGGTCTATTAGACAAGCACTGATTGACTTGATGCACACACAATTTTCTCATACTCAAATTACTTTCTCTTCAATTCACTTGGGTTATTGGTAAATGCGAACGCCTTAACTAAAAACGAGACACGAAATGGAAATCTCACTCCTAGCATAGGGTACAATAGCTGGAGGCTACTGTGGACATGTTATGGTTCTTCTTCGCATTGAAATTTTGATTTCAGATACTTACGTTATCATGTTACTCTGTTCGGCCTTGCCACTCAACACGATTCTTGTAATGCGGTTGTTCAACTCTTCTCATAGGAGAACGTTTGATAGGAAAATCACCTTCTATACTTTCGATTTGAAATTCATTTCGAAAACCTCTAAACATTTGACATCTTCTCAACAGTCGTTGTATATATTCCTGGATCATAACATCCATCACTACTCTTGGAGTAGAGAACTCGGAGTTCTTTCGATGGGTTACTGTTGAGATTAACTTCTTCTAACAATTGATGCTGATTCAAATTTCGGGACGAAATTCTTTCAACAAGGGGATGATGTGACGACTGAGAATTTTTCTTCTCTTTTCTTTTTGTCTAGCTCATTAGACCGCGTTGTGCAATTTTCGGGACGAAAATTCTTCAACAAGGGGATACTGTGACAATTTGTCTTTTCAAGTCTTTTTCTGACTTTAACTGAACTCAAACTGTTATAAATGTTGTGGGAACATTTATGTGCTGACTGTGTTGACTTTAGCAAATTAGGGTTTTGTATAACCAATCACTATATGAGCATGCACTTAAGTCTAGACGTTTGATATTCTATGATGTTTTTTTTTTATAAATCATACGTGTTATGATCTCATGTGAACGTTTCGTCATTTTATGTGGCAATTGAACTCATGATTTTATGTAATATATATATATACACGTAATATTCTATGATTTTTTTATGTGACGACATGTTATGTAGTTATACGTAATGTTTCTATTATTTTATGTGAGTATGCATATATATATATATATATATATATATATATATATATATATCCGTATAGTTATGATTTTATGTCCATGATTTAATGTGAAGTTAAAGCAACTAATTGTGGAGTATTATTTATGACTTTATGAGATTATCTAAGGTTTTTATTTCCTTTATAAACGTCACGCGTTAATCATGTCTTGATATATATTCGTATTGTCATCGTCCAAGTTAATCCCGTTAATTCCGTTTGATTTCGTTAACCTTTCACAAACTTTGAGGGACCTATTATGCAAATTCTAGAACTTGTTTTAGTTAACTAAACTTAGAGGGGCTACACTCATCATTATCCAAACTTGTGTTCCATTGTGTAACATGGGGAGGGACCAATCTTGTCAATTTCCCAAAGTTGATATGAAGCATTTTGGTAACCGAGAGTCTGATCACCGCTCCCGTAATAAATCCGATATGATTTCACATCGGTTACACTCAGCGACGGTTTATTTTGATCCATTACTACCTTCGTTGGTCAGTTTGCAACCGCAACAACACTCTCATCTCCCTCTCGTTCCTCTCTCGTTTCCTCCCTGCGACACCGCCACCACCACCACCGAAGGTGTTAGAAATTCCGGCCAACCACCACCATTCGACCACCAGAGATTACACCACTGTGATCGTGAATCTCCAATGAGCAACCAGGAGTTGACGGAAGTGAGAATCGTAAGCATGCTCGGAGTTCGCGATTGAAGTTCGGGTTCGTTTTTCGGCATCAAAAACGCATCCTAATCCATCCCTGACATGAGGTAATTGTTTATTTATGTAAATCGCACCTCCCTATAGTTCGTTTTTGTATTTCACGTTTTTCCGGTGACCGGAATAAAACTCCGATCACCGGAGTTCAAGAGGAAGAAGATGAAGTCGGGTCCGGAGCGGTTAAGTATATTACTCGCTGAAAACATTACATCATCAGGGTCTTAGCCCAGCCGGTTAAGGCTTGTGAATTCCACGGCGAACACCCGAGTTCGAATCCTGTTCGCCCCATTCTTTTTCTGTTTTATTTAAAATTTCGTTTCTGGCCTTGTTGCTACATAAGTAGATTTCTAGCCACAGTAATAACGATCAGTAGAGTTGTCCTAGTGGTTTGAGCGTGCTGGTGTGACATAGAGGTCACGGGTTCGAACCTAGTGACCCTGTGTTTTCTGTTTTATTTATTTTTTTTCTGATTTTAAACATTTGACATTCTAAAATTAAAAAAAGAAAAACCTTATACCGAAATTGTTTCTTGTCGTATTGTAAACCCGTAAACTATTGAAATGGTTCAGTTAATTTTAAAAAGTGTCGTCTTTATTTGAAACACAAAGTAAACGGTTTTTGGATACGTGATTTAATATAATATGTAGCTTTCTTTTCTAATTATTCGTATCATCGTAATTTAATATGTTTATATATATTTAGTCTATTGAGGCTTGTTGGAGTGTTTTATGGATTATATAAATATATATAAATCTCATTGGAATCTTGTTATCAACGTCATTTGCGTGTTTGGTTTATATTATATATATATATATATATATATATATATATATATATATCTGATCTTCGAATTTGGAATATATATATTATTGGGATATAATATATTTTTTCGTGTCATTACGATAATCGCTCGGATTTGGCAAGCGTGCCATCCTCGACTTGTTCCGGACTTCACGATCATTCGTTTTCGTCATTTACCTTAGATTTGGTCGTTTCTACTCGAACACACACTTATATTATCATGCTCGTTAGGTGTTTGGTAGAACAAGCTGCTATTTGCTATTTGTGCTGTTGTTGATTATCTGGATTTGCTGTGCACCCTAAGGTGAGTTTCACGGCCCCATTTTACTACTTTCAATCCTTTTGGGGGAGATTAACATGCATGATTTACACAACTGAGATAATTAGACTTTTATATATCACTTGAAGTACTTGTAGCACACTATACAACAAAGTCCTTCCTATGGTACCGTTAGTATTAATGACGATAGCGGGAAATATATTGTAGTACTACTGGGTCTGACAAACCCCACCCGGGCCAGTCGCTCTGGCACGATTGGATATCGAACGGGTGTTATATTCGTCCTAAACACAACAAGGCAAACTGCATAAACTGTAAACAACTGTTAGCTTCGGTGACCATCAACGTGCGAAGTTTCATGTATATAGCCTAGCTAGCTATTTGATATATATTAGTGATTATGCTCTTACAACTTGACTATTGTTGAATAGTCAATCTTAAACTCAACTTGACTATTGTTGAATAGTCAATCTTAAACTCAACTTGATTATTGTTGAATAGTCAATCTTAAACTAAACTTGATTGTTGTTGAACAATCAATTTTAAACTGAACTTGAACTGTCGATGAACAGATGATTTACACTGAACTGGGACTGTTGTTGAACAGTCGATTTACATTCAACTGACGAACTATAAACCTGTGAACTCACCAACCTTTGTGTTGACACTTTTTAGCATGTTATTTCTCAGGTTGCGGATGTTCGAGTATCACGAGTACGCATGCATGAGTAATTGAAAACCCTTTTATTGTCTTTGAACAAGCCACGTCCCCTTGGGTGATGGTGTTTTTACATTAATACTTTCATTGCATTTACGCTTCCGCATTTGTAAAACTCTGTATTTATATTTTAATGAAATATGACAACTTTTTTTATTAATTACTGGTCGTTTGGTGTAACTAATGGACGGTGATCCTGGTTTGTCACGCTCCCTGCGGCGCGTTATCGCGCGTGGGATTTTTGGGGGTGTGACAGATTGGTATCAGAGCCATTGGTTGCAGCGAACTAAGATTCGTCTTAGACTGTAACTGTTTTGCATTAGTTGCACTTAAACATTTTTCTCATGCATCGTGATACTCACTCCTACACGCACCTGGTTTACGATTTGTCGTTTACATCATCCAATCCCCTTATACTCACGGCGAGTAGCCGGTTAGTCTTGAGTCATTCTTTCTTAACCTCTCTGAGTTGTGTACCTCTCGGTTAACATTCATGTACGACGAAACGTCGAATCAGATTGAAGGATCACGTGTATACTTTTGACGAGCTAATTTCTACTCGGGATTATTTCGGATTGAACAACTGGGCATAGTACCTATACTATGGATGTATGCTGCATAGGGAAGGGGGTGTAGTACCTCTTCTTGTCCTTAAACCTCTATCTTAGCTTAGGAGGTTCTTGTTATACCTGCCTTACGTATATCTCTAAAGTCATCCGTTCAGGAAATGTTATCTCGATGTGCTTGTAGCGCGATTTTTTTTTAGTTTCACTAGAGTTAGTAGGGTACGAATTCAAGTAGCTGCCTATGGGGCACTTATATCAACTTTCGTTATCCTGATCGTCTTCACATTTGTTGTAATCTCTTAAGATATTTCCCTTCTCAGATTTTATCGCGTTGTGCGTTGAAATAGTACAAATGGAGTACAATTCGGATAACCCCAATGAAACCTGATGCAGGTCGACGGAAATTCCCTCTTTGTGTATCGGATTGCAATCACGCCAGTATGTGTGATAATTATTCTCTGACTTTGAGCTAAGCTAGGTTCATTGTGATAAACCCTACTCAGATCCTATTGAGCTAAATTTCTGGCTGACTCGCTTCGGGTGGGTCATTTCAATCTGAGTGAGCATTCTATTCTCGAAAAATTGTCTCATTAACAAATTCTGGTCAAGATAACCATGGGTTAGTGACCACACCATACTTGGTAGCTGAAGTAAGAGGAACTAGGGTGACCATATAAAGTAAATCACAATTACGGGTGCACACGTAAATGTAATTTGCAGTATATGGAAATCCTGGAGAATCCTACTAGGCAAGCCAATGGCCGTATTGGGACCAAATTCCTGTAATTATTTTTTTCTTCCTCGTGGTATTGAATATTGAACATGTTGAACTCAACCGAATGATCGAAGTCATCTATCTTTGAAAACGCTATCGCACCTGACTTTGCCCCTTTACTATTGGATTCTACTCCATACGTGAACCCTTTTGGAGCATATTATGAAAAGTTGGTCCTGGTAGGACACCGTCACACTCGTTTATTTCAATGAGCAGTCTTCCTGAACTACGAACACTCTCGATGAAACCCTTGACTGGTTTGAACTCATCCTGAACCATAATCCTATTTTTACGATCTTACCGACCATATCAATCCCTGGAACTTTACGATCGTGAGATAACTTGGGCATGCATTCACCAGACGGATATCTAGACAACGTTAGATGAACGAATTGGATACATCATATACCGTGAGCACCGGGGCGTATTTATTGGCTTAAAGCTCTTGTGAAGTTACCCTCAAAAGATTCATACAGTTGATTTTATTATGCGAACCAAAACTTGACGCCAGCAACATCGTCACGATTATCCAAACTGCTTACCTCACCGCAAGCATATTTTTGTTTCTAACGGGGGTAATGTTAGTGAAGAGCCTTCCCGATTTTCAAACTAATGACTCCCAGTTTTAATGTAAGGACTATTCTGATTGATCTCCTGAGCCTGAACTATCGATTTTTGTTTGCATAATTCAACCTTTCATGATTTAGCAACCGACAATTTCTGATTCTCGTGCTTTGTAATCCTTTATGTCCTGGATAAACTTCTAAGCTTTGAACCGAAAGGTGTTACACTTTTGGTTAGTTTTTCTACTTGTTAACACCATTGATGATAAGACGACCTTGTGCTTCAATCGCAGTAACAATACCAAGCTTTATATGGAAACTCTATTTGCACCCATCGAGCGTGAACTTCTTGTTATCGATAGCTAACTGTGCGATCAAGCTATATTTACCTTTCTTACACATTGAGAACACCAAGTTATCTATACATTTTGTATATTTATTTACGCTCCTCTCATAGCAACTATGGATAAATTTCTTGTACGCGAATCCTCATCGTCAATTTCAGGAAAAACTTTCATTGATGAACCTCCAGCTTGAACTTAGACCTTGTGGGCTGTTTAAATTTTGATCGTCTTGAAATTTGAAGCTTTATGATATTCTTACCGCGCGTGCCAAACTCTCGACGATCTTCGCTAGAATGGCAAACCGTACGCATCTTACTGATATTGTGAATGGAAATACCTACACCTTTTGTTTGTACAACGTATTGAAGTTTTAATCTCTCGCCCCTTTTATATGCAAGCGTATGGTAGAAACTTGAAGTCCTCTATTTCCGATGAAAATATCCAGTGTGGTTTGACTATTATCTAGTAATTGGTGGGTAGTTGGTACACTTTCAAGGTGCCGGTAGCGTGGTGGGTTAGCTGCGGTACACCCTATATATAAACATTGGCGGCACGTTGAATGTGGACCAGTACCGGGCCAAGGATTGACTTTAGAGTCATACGCAAGAGCCTCGTCATGAGAAACTCCATCTAACGGGACTAGGTCCTCGACAAAACTGCTTAATGCTACTTTCTCCGAGATTACAGATATCCCTTACGTATTCCTACCAAAAGTGACATACCCAAAATAATCAAACTTCATGCTTTCAATTGTCCGAGTCTAGAAGAAAACTTTTCTAAAGCGGATTTCCTGCCATGATTTAGACGCGAGTTCTGACTCAAATGAACATCAACGTTTTGAAAACCAGAGATTTTCCCTTATGAATGACAAACCACCTGACCGAATGATCAACTCCAATTTTTAGAGGCATGTGTTAAGAAGTAGATCGAATTTCGTTTAAGGGACACTGATTTTGGGTCGACTGTCTTGTTTTTTTTATGAACCCTCTGGCATCAACTAAGGTGATAGGCCTGATCCTTTTCTATGGAACACCTGATTTGATCTTTTGACTCATGGTAAACTTGCACTAAACCCTAGCAAAAATGCATATATACAGGCAACTCGAGCCAAAGCCGCCTTTGAACGTTTTGATGTTTTTGTTTCGTGGACACCCTTTTATAACACCTTCGTGTTTTATCTTACCTTTGAAAACCATTTGAATTGAGGTGTTGACAAGAAAGGAATCAAGACGCATGAAGCGCAAGGACATCAAGGAGACTGGGCATGCCGGTGAGCTTAAACAATGAAGATATCCCTAACGAGACGTTTATTCTATTAGATGGTATAATCCTTGACATGTTCATTTCGATATCTATTTACGCGAACTCATTACCAAATCCTGTCTAGCTCGCCGTACATGTTTCACTCTGCATTTTATACTATCTATTACGTTATTTGCATCCTCCTGGCTGGTGTCTTCACTGGTGCCAGTTTAAACTCGCATATCATCCTTGAAATATGTAGTTGCAGACTATCATAAGCTTGTTATCCCATCACTTACTCGAATTCATGAATTAAGCCGTTAGCGCTTTTCCTCTATTTGTGATTCCCATGCTTGATGCCATGCGTAATCCTGCATATCACTTTTCAATATTCGGTACATCATAGCTTAGACTTTTATTTTGTTGGATCTTCCTTCTAATTGTTTGGATTCTTTAACAAGGTATAGTGCTTGATGATATGTTGTATGATACTGAACTCTAACTTGAATTTGAACCTGATTGTCTATGTGATTTCTTAAATAATTTGTAACAGAACTAAGTAATTCGTCTCTAAAACATACTGCTACGTGTTACCTTTAAAATGATAGTGGGCTCTTGATTGGATTTCTCTGTAGACCTTGGCCCTTTTGTCACAAAATCAGTGTGTTGCCAGTTATATTTTAGTATGTGAGCAACTGTTGAACCATTTTAACGATGATAAATAATATGTTGCTTCTGATCATTCATGAAAAATGTTTATAAAACATACGTGTTTATGCATGCTAAGATTTGAGAATCTAATCCTATGTTTAGGGTACCTAAATTGATTAATCATTGAAGTGCTGGTTTAAACATAAGTTGTGTAGAATTGCATGATTAGTCATGTGTATGAAATGTGATAGGTACCATAAAATGACATGTTATGAACATATTAACTTGATTAAGTATGAAAACCATACGCCATACAAGGTCCTAAGTCTCCTACCTCGGTGGGAATGACAAGACTGTGTGAAGTTGCCTCGTCAACTTTGCACCGTATGGGTTGTCTTGGTTAGTCTATGAACTTATATGCTAGAGATATGCCATGCTGGTAATGTATGATAGTATATCAGATTTTAGGACAATTGTATGCGTTGTATGGTAAAACCTTCATGAATTTGCATGCTAATACGCTTTGACTGCATCAACCCTTAAAAGAAATATTCGTAAAAAAAATCGTATGCTATCTGAACCCGTTATTGCATGAAATATGAATTCGAATGTTCTCATCAATCACGCGAATATAAGCAGTCATAAATCTATGAAGTACTTTATCAACTATTGGGTCCCCGTATTAAATTGATCAGTGTTAAGTCATTTTATGCTACTTGATAATTGTTAGGCAAATTTAGATCTTTGTGTTGTTGTTGGTTAACAAGTCTATTAGGCAAACTCTGGTTGACTTGATGCACACACAGTTTTCTCTTACTTAAATATCGTTTCGATTCACTTGGGTTAATTGGTGAATGCGAATTTCTTAACTGAAAATGAGTCACGATAAGGAATCTCACTCCTAGCATTGAGTACAGTAGCTGGAGGCTACTCGGACATGTTATGGTTCTTCCTCGTATTGAAATTTTGATTTCGGTTACTTAGGTATCATGTTACTCTGTTCGGCCTTGCCACTCAACACGATCCCCATAATACGGTTGTTCGACTCTTCTCATTGGAGAACGTTTAATAGGAAATCACTTTCTATATTTTCGATTCGAATCTCTTTTGAAATCCACCAAAATTTTAACATCTTCTCAACACGGGCAAGCATTCTTGATCATAACATTCTTGACTCCTTTTGGGTAAGAACCCTGGATTATTTTGATACGTTAGCATCAATCTAACCCTTCAAACCACTGATTTAAATTTCGGGACGAAATTCTTTCAACAAGGGGATGATGTGACGACTGAGAATTTTTCTGAGAATTTTCTTTTCTTTTCTTTGTGTCTAGCTCAATAACTTTTACCGCGTTACGTAATTTTCGAGGACGAAAATTCTACAACAAGGGGATACTGTGACAATCCGACTTTTTAGGTCATTTTTCCGACATTAACTGAACGTAAAACGTATTAAATGTGGTGTGGACATTTATGTGCTTATCTGCGTTGACTTTAGCAATTAGGGTTTTGTGTAGTAATCACTAAACGAGCATGCACTTAAGTTTGACGTTTGATATTCTTGTTTTATGATTTTATGTAAATCATACGTTATGATTTTATATGAACGTTGTGTCATTTAATGTGACGGTTAAACCTATATTTTATGTGACGTTTATATACATTAATAGTATATAATTTTATGTGAACTTGATTATGTAACTCAAAGAGTTATAAGTATGATTTTATGTAACTTAAATGCATATTTATAGATTTATAATCTATGATTTATGTGGCAACGAGATTTATATTTGCTTATAAACGTCCTACAATTAATATATTTCGACAAGTCTCGTATACTCGGCATTAAAAAAAATATTTTTCCGTTACTCTTCGTTAACTTCCGTTAGAGCCGCTAGCTTTTATAAAACTTCGAGGGGTTATTTTGTCATTTCCCAAACATGATTCTAGTTAATAAAACCTGGAGGGGTTACTATGTAATTATCTCAAACCTCTTTCCTAGATTGTAATCCCTGAGGGACTGAAAGCGTCAATTTCCAAATCTTGATTTAATGGCATTTACGGCCATTCAAGGACGGGACTTCGGTTTTCTACTGATTCAAATCACCTCGTCGGTTATTGTGGCCATCAATGGTGTTCAATGATAATCATATCATTGTATTGACACACACACACACACTCATATTCTTCAACCTCTCGTTCACTCTCCGCTCTCTCTTTCGTTTTTGTTTTTCCGGCGACACAACACCACCGGCAACCACCATTGGTTCAGCCCTGTAGCACCCTCGTTCACCCTCGCCTGTCACCCTTTGGTAATCGCGAACGCAGCAGCAACCGTAGAGCGTCACAGATCACCCCGGTGCTCGGATACGAGTTCATTCGGGTTTCGTTTCGGCATAAAAAAAACTTCTCGTATCTCATCTCTGATTCAAGGTAACTCGTCCCCTATGTTAATCGCATGTTCTGGGCTTGTTTTTTTGTGTTTTACGATTTTCCGGCCACCGGATTAGGGTTCCGGCGAGACTGAATTCTTTAATGGAGAAGATGAAGTCGGACGGGTATGGGTTATAAGATCTGGGACCGGGTTGTTACACTAGACGCCAATCTGGCACAGCGGTTTGGGATCTGGGTTTGTACGCGAGGGGCGCGGGTTCGAGTCCCGGCGCCATCATTTTTACTCTTTTGATTTTGTTTAACTTGTTTCCTGGTCGCTGCATATGCACAAAACCATTTCGATCCGGGTCTTGACACAAACAGCCTCGCTGGCCGAGTGGTTGAACCTCTGTGCTGAGAGTGAGAGGTCGCGGGTTCGACCCCTGCGACCTTTATATTTTTCTGTCTTGTTTTATTTTGTGATGCAAGACATTTTTCCAACCAAAACTCATCTAAAATGGTTCCCTACGAATGTTTAAACCCGTAAAAATATATTTAGGATCATTAAAACCCCGTAAACCATATCTTGAAATTTCGAACATGTTTAACTTGATGTTTTGAAATTAAAAAAAAAAAGTAGTTTTAACATCTATATATAAATATTGATACAAAACTTTGTGTTTACCTAAAAAGAGAAGTATGTATATATATATTTAAAATTTGTGCAGATTATTATAAATATATATATATATGATGTTGGCTCGAAACGAAGTGATCTTGGTGTAAACCATAGAAGGCTTTAGAAAACTATTTAGAAACGTCGTTTTGGGCTAGAAACATAAAACACACGGTTTTGAATTATGATTCACTATAAATTGTTGTTTCTTCTCAAAATTAATACTCAAATCCTTGGATTTAAAATGTTTATGTATATATAACTTGTTGAAACTTTATTATTAACGCCACTTGAACATTTGGTTAAATATATATACTATATATGTATTTACTTAGAAAATATATATTAAAGATATATATTGGATTTTTCTCGCGTTATTTCGATATTCGCTCGGATTTGGCACACGTGCCATCCTCACTTATTCCGGACTTCACGATCCTTCGTTTTTATCACTTACGTTAGATTTAATAGTTTAGAGCACACACTTATACTCGTATGCTCGTTAGGTGATTGATTGCTTGCACAAGACTCGTTCTTGCTACTTGAATTAACTGTTTGTCTGGAAACCTTGCCGATCAACCTAAGGTGAGTTTCACGGCCCCATTTTACTTATTTTAATCCTGTTGGGGGAGATTAACATGCAAACACTTGAACTGTTAGATATATATCACCTGAATGATAGTGGCACTCTTATGATAAAGCCCTCACTTTATAGTTACTGTCAATGTGACATCAGCGGGAACTTATTTGGTAGATCTACTGGGCCTGACAAGCCCCACCCGGGTCATTCGCGCTGACTCGATTGGATATCGAACGGGTGTTATATACTTCTTAGTCTTAACGAGGCACAATTGAACCTGTCGAGCTTCAGTAACTGGATAGCTAGTTTATCTAGTCAAACGTGCACTGATTTCTTGAAAATAGCCTAGCTAGCTATTGATATATTATCTGGATTTTAAACTGAACATGAACTGTTGTTAAACAGTCAACCTTGAACTTAAACTTGAACTGTCGAGGAATAGTTGATTTACATTGAACTGGGACTGTTGTTGAACAGTCGATTTACATTAACTGGAACTGTTTTGAACTGATAAACCTGTGAACTCACCAACCTTTGTGTTGACACTTTTTAGCATGTTATTTCTCAGGTTGCAGATGTTCGAGTATCGCGAGTACGCATGCATGAGACTTTAAAACCCTTTTAGTGTCTTTGAACAAGCCACGTCACCTTGGGTGACGATGATTTTACATAAATAATTTAATTGTATTTACGCTTCCGCAATTGTAACACTCTGAATTTATATTACAATGAAATATGAAACGTTTTTATTAATTACTGGTCGTTTGGTGTAACTAATGGACGGCGATCCTGGTTTGTCACGCTCCCTGTGGTGCGTTAACGCGCGTGGGATTTTTGGGGGTGTGACACTTTTTCAGCCGGAAAGATAACATCTTTTAGTAGCCTAGTGATCATGTTGATGTGCTCCGGGAGAGCACCAGCAATTAACATCGAAGACTGAACTAACTCAGTGAGGTTAGGATCTTCAAAAGGAGAGATATCAATCAGTTGAGTGATCTTCATGTTTACCCAACTTTCTTCCACTATGAAGGGCTTGACACCAATTTTCTTGCGGGCAGAGGCTCTAACTTCAGCCGGAATCCTATCAGTTTCTTCAATTTTAAGAATAGCAGGTTTTGAAGTCAACTTTTCCCCCAATTTGACAGTCTCAGCTTCATCAGCTTCTCTGTTAGGGTTTAAAGGACCTGCCTCAGCTTCAGTATGAGCAGCCTTCACAAAAGTAGCAATAGTTGTGTTCAAGTGATCAACCTGTGTTTGGAGATTAAGGTACAGTTTCACCAATTCGGGTAGTGTATAGCTGTCCTCAACTGGCATTTTACCAGTATCCCTGGACATAACCAAGTTATCAATCCGAGATTGATCAACTGTGGTACCCATGGCTTCTTGGCACCTGGGATTCTCTTCAACTATTCCAGCAACCCTTGGTTCCAATGAAGGACCCGTGGGTGCTGATTCAGAGAAGATTGTCGCAGTTTGGGTCTTATTAATATTACTGCTGACATCAGGGCCCAGTGGGGACACATTAGCAGTAGTAACCCTCTCTGCACAAATCTTTTCTAAAGTCCTGAGATTCACCTCCGGTGAGGAGTGGGGGTTCAGTGCGGTAGGGTCTAGGTCCATCAGAATGTTCTCATGTAATGAGGTGGGTGAGTTAATAACACCCTCATTTGAACCGGGAATGGGTGCACTGTCACTCCTAGGTGATAGGGGTTGTAGGGGTGAAAACCTTTGAAAATGCGTGAGCGGTAGATCGTCTACTTAGTCGTAACGAAATCAATGTAATACGAGTAAAACACGATGAGTAAATACAAATGAGACTTGTATTAGCCACTAGAGATGAGCACAAATTACACTTAGAAGATATGACCAAGAAGTTAATCAATTCTATACAAGACACCTATTTATAGTTGCTGAAACACGTTGGTCCGAACCTCAGGTTCGGACCTGTCCGAACCCTAGGTTCACCATGAGTTCAGACCACAGCAAACTTGCTTGTCTCCGTCTTGTATTTGATACTTCACATGATGATCATGAACCATGTATCAACAAACTCCCCTCGGCATGTGCAGTATCATCTTCCTTCTAAAACTTGTATCTTGTATCTTCAATCAAACTCTTCCTCGATCTTGACGATGAGTTCAATCTTGAATACCTGATATTGCATCGTGTGTAATCTCTTTATCAATAATCTTCAGAATACTTGAAGTTGTGACGTCCTCTTTCCACTTAGACACCTGCCAACATAAATAATCTTGGTGCAAAAAGTCCCTTCGAGACTCCAAGATATTTTGGTTTAGAAATTGATATTGTATTTTGTGTTGATCAAGCGAAAACAAATCAGAAACAAAATCTTTTTGGCTTTTTTGAAACTTTATATCAAAACATACCTAATTTTTTTTGGGTATTTTCAGATAAGAAATGTAAATGCAATACATAATCAAACACTATTTTTTGTCTTTTGTGATAAAGATCACATTGAACATGACATGCTGAACTACATTTCAATTTCGATTATTATAGCACATAAGCCATGCCGATTGCAGATATAATTTGTCCAACTTTAAACTCTAGCAAAATCGTACTCATAACATCTCGATATGTTAAGGTATTGATTAAATTTGCATTGACCAGTGAACCCCACACTATCAGACATACTCAGATATGTTTTTGCTTATCACATTTTGTGATTTCAGTTGTGATTTTGATCACATAATGATTATATTTATGATATTATAAAATGTGTTCCATGCAAAAAGAAATAAGAACGTTAAATCGTCTACCTTAAGGTCGATCTTTCGATACGCAGATAAGGCCTCGGATTTAATAAAATAAGAAAATAAAACAAGTTGAAATTGTATAACTCAACAAATCACGTCGGTCTTGTGGACACGCAGAGAAAGTCCGATGACTTATATGAAACACCAAAGAAAATAAAGCAGAACGTCAAACGAACAACGATCAGGTCGGCCGAGCACACAGAGAGAGTCCGATCGTTTGACAAAATAAAGAAAATCAAACAAGCTTACATCTTTGCAAAATGAACGCATGTATACACAGTGACTTCTCATTTTATTTTTCACATATCTTTTTCTTGATATTTCATGAGATATGCATCAAGATGTTGTCCACTAGGTCAAGAATCAGATTATTTTAGTGTATATCACATTCGTATACTTTCTGATTTTCAGAGCCTATCTTACACATCGATCAAATGATCTTATGGCTTTTTCATCTATTTTATCCATGAGTCAGACAATGTCATCCAATCTACCATCATTTCCCAATCATGTCGGATACAATTTCTCATTTTTCAAAGTTTTTGGCTTTTTGCAGTTTTCAATGTTTTCGCCTTTTTCAAATTTCTTCCCCTAAAAATGACAACTCTATTTATAGATTTTCATTTTTACCAGTTTGAAAAACAACACACTATTTTTGTCTTTTTGCAAAAACAAACTCCCCCTCAAAGTGAGACGAAGTGAAAAGCAAAGCAGAAATTGATCAACCAACACGAATACTTGCAGTTTAGTCTTTGGAAAATAAAATTTGATTTTGAAATTCAATTTAATTAGAACAGATATTTCCAATCAGTATTTTTTCAATCACCGATAGGTCTTCCTGAATTACCTGCTTGACACCAAATAAATCATTAGTCGCGCTGGGATCGACCCGATTCAACAGCGTCGGGTCGCCCGGTGTCTTCCACATAGTCATTGTTGGCCTTGAAAACAACTTTTGGTTTCCAAATTGTTTTATTTTTTATTTTTGATCAGAACTAGAATCAGATTCAACCGACGTACTTGGTTTAAACCAAGACGATTTACAAGTTGATTTAATCTTTGGGGACCATGGTTCATAAAAAATTTGACCTTTGTTATCCACATACTTTGCAGTATTGTGAATATATGCAGTCGTCGGACAATCAACAGCAAGATGTCCCGGTTGACGACATGCATAACAAAGTCTTTCTCTAAAAATGCTTGAAAATTGTTTTGATTTAAGAAAACCAGATGAATGCTCAGAATCAAAATTGTCAAAGAAATCATCAGAAGAGTCATACGTGGGAGATGGACTCCGTGAAGACGATGACATTCCGGGATAATAAAAAAATTGCTTCTGAGGAGGTGATTTCTTTAGAACTTTTGCTTTAACAACCTTTTCAACCTTCACTGGTTTCTTAGTTTGAACCGGTTCCTCTTTCACTTCGTAACCCAAGCCTTTGTGTTTGAATCCTTGATTCTTTGAAGAATTAGAAGAAGAACCCGAAGCTTCTCTTGTGTAGGTCCAGAAAATCCACCAAATCACGATATTGATGTCACCAACGAGTGCGGAATCCTCGTAAGTGATTGATTCGAGAAGAAAGTAGATGAAATATGTAACAACCCGTAAGTTTCCAAGGACTTAAGACAATAATATATACTTATGTGTTAACCGTGTTACATAACTGTTTACTTGCAACGTGCCAATTTTATCGTAATCACTTTCATTTACAATAGGAACATAGCCTTGACGTAGCCTTAGTTCATGTTGTAAAC
>JBCNJP010006660.1:0-19000 GCA_039602395.1 Deinandra increscens subsp. villosa
TTGCCTCTAATACTTGTTTGTCATATTCTTAATCATACACTTGGCACGTTGATCGCATACTTTATACTTATACCTAATATTAAACCTATGTGTACTCACCAACTCATTCTAGTTGACAGATATTTTATACATGTTGCAGGAAATGCTACTTGAGACTTCCGTTGTGTTATCACGTTAGGCTCTGCTGGACCTAGTTAAACTTTAATCATGTTTTGTTTGTTATGTGTTTTGTAAAACTAGTATGTTTATGGAATAAAATGGCATGATTAAGTATATCGCAACTTATATTATTTGGTTGTGAGCATCTGGACAATTTATCACGCTCCGACAAATTCCGCCGTCGGTCGGGGTGTGACAGATTGGTATCAGAGCCATGGCTATAGGGATTTAGGTTATTAGAAACGGATGACCTAGACTATACCATAGGTGTCCACATGATAATCTCATGTATATTATACCTATTTATATGCTAAGTCCTTTGATGTTTCTTAATCCTGCTTTCCTCTAAATCTCATCTCCACTTTTAAACACACACTTATACACTAAACTCTTTGGGTTTCCTAACCTCTCTTCATAATAATAATGTTTATGAAAAGTTGATTATTTTTATTTATTAATTTTTTTATTCTCGTCGGGGTTAAGTTTCTAGTAGTAGACATGTAGTAACTGGAAGAGGGAAAACACCGGTAGCTGGGGTCTCTGTCAAAGGTTGGTGTTGCGTACAAATTCGAACCTACCGTCGGACCTGGATACCTACCTGGGACGCCCCGGTGAGAGTGTTGGAACCTATTAGGCCAAAGCATGTCAATTACTGCTAAAAACTATAAATAACTCTGATTAGTCCCCGTTGTAATTTCTCAATCGAGAAATGAAAACCATTCCATTGATTTCACACAAATCCAACATGGTTATCTATTTGTGCACTACTTTTATTGATTCTCAATGATCTACATTCTATATCATTCCAATTGTATTTTCTTTTTACACACTCAGATGTTATTATCGGTTGTTTCGCATCCTTTGACTCATAAATCATATCTTTTCCTTTCAGCATGTCTAAGCGTCTCATGGGTCGTAATCATCGTTCTAAGAATTCTGGTACCAAGTTGGCTGATCAAATTGCCAAACAAATGGCAGCAGTCATACCAGATATGATGGTTCAAATTCAGCAAAATCTAAATGCTAATCCAGTTCCTTCAGCTGCTCCTACCCCTACTTGTTCCTTTAAACATTTCAACTCATGTAATCCACCTAAGTACAGTGGTTCTGATGGCGCAACCGGTTTATTGCAATGGTTCGAAGGTATCGAAAACACCTTCGTTAATAGTGATTGTCTTGAAAATCTTAAAGTCCGGTTATGCCACTAGTGCCTTAACCAAGAAGGCACTCACTTGGTGGAACAGCGAGAAGCGTAATCGTGGTGCTGATGTTCTATTAGCCTTATCATGGAATGAAGTCAAAGAACTAATGACACGTAAGTTCTGTCCTCCTAGTGAACGAAAGAAGTTAGAGGATGAACTCTGGGAACTTAAGCAAGACAGTGGAGAAAATCAAGCCTTCACTGATCGTTTTCATGAATTAAGTATCTTGGTACCCCATGTCGTTACTCCTGAATATCATGCTATCGAGAGATACATTGGTGGACTGCCCATGGTCATGCAGGATGCTGTTTGGGCAAGTAGACCTGAAAAACTTGATGACGCCATCGCTCTTGCAGGAAGGTTAACTGATAACCACGTTAAGGCAGGAAATTTAACCAGAAAAGGATCTAAGAAGAATTCTAAGTCTGAATCAACTAAAGAATCTAAGGCTGGGTCTTCCAAAACCAACAAAAAGAAGCGGAAGTCTGAAAACCGCAACTTTGCCATTACTACTCCCGCTACACCTGCTGTACCCATTACTCAGGTTGCCCCTGATGCTCCTCCTGCTAAAAAGCCTTACACCGGCAATCATCCTCTGTGCAACACCTGCAAATTTCATCACCCAACCACTATTGCTTGTCGAGTTTGTCTTAATTGTGGCTGCTATGGTCACTTCATGAATACTTGTCGATTGCCCGCTCGTACTCAAGCTCAAATGATCCAACCAGTGGCTCGTCAGCTTGTTCAGCCTAATGTTGCTCAGCCTCCCCGTGTTCGTGCATGCTACAATTGTGGGGATCCTGGTCATTTCCGCAATACATGTCCAAGGCTTATCACTGCAAATCCTCCGGGAAACAATGCTAATCGCGGTGCACCTGCTCGAGCCTTTCATATCAATGTTAACCAGGCTCAGGCAAACCAGGAAGTTGTCAACGGTACGTTTCTTATTAATAACCGTTATGCTTCCGTTTTATTTGATAGTGGTGCCGATAGGAGCTTCGTTTCATTAGAATTTGAATCATTGCTTGCTATGTCTCGTGCTGCACTCGAACCTCCTATCTCTATTGAAATAGCTAATGGTAAATCAATATCCTTTGATTCTATTATTCAAAATTATGCCTTGAACTTTGGTGATCATTCTTACTCCATTGACCTCATTCCTATGCAACTTGGGAGTTTTGACATTATAGTAGGCATGGATTGGCTATCTCGACATCATGCTGAGGTTATTTGTTTCAATAAAACCATTCGTATTCCTCGTCCAGATGGCCAATTTCTAGTAATTTATGGCGATAAACCATCAAATGGGCTCAAACTCATGTCCTGTACTAAAGCCCGCAAGTACTTGCGTAAGGAATATGAGGCATTCCTGGCTCACATTGTGGAAGTTCGTGATAAGGAAAAGAGGATTGAAGACATCCCAGTAGTTCGAGACTTCCCAGAAGTATTTCCTGAAGACATATCAGGTCTTCCTCCCGTTCGCCAAATTGACTTTCGCATTGACCTTGTGCCTGGTGCTACTCCTGTTGCAAAGTCGCCTTATCGCCTCGCACCCTCCGAAATGCAGGAACTTTCTAAGCAACTTCAAGAACTCTCTGATAAAGGTTTCATTCGTCCTAGTTCCTCCCCTTGGGGAGCACCTGTTCTATTCGTAAAGAAGAAAGATGGTACGTTTCGTATGTGTATTGATTACCGTGAGCTCAATAAACTTACCATCAAGAATCGTTATCCTTTGCCTAGAATTGATGATCTTTTTGACCAACTTCAAGGAGCCAAGTATTTCTCAAAAATCGACCATCGATCTGGTTATCACCAACTTCGTGTGCATGAAGATGATATTCCATTGACCGCTTTTTCGCACAAGATATGGTCATTTCGAATTCAGTGTCATGCCTTTTGGTTTAACAAACGCACCTGCGGTATTCATGGATCTCATGAATCGTGTTTGTAAACCGTATCTTGATAAGTTTGTCATAGTTTTCATTGATGATATTCTTATTTACTCCAAATCAGAATCAGATCATGAAAATCATCTCCGCCTAGTGTTAGAACTTCTAAAGAAAGAGCAATTGTATGCAAAATTCTCTAAATGTGAATTTTGGCTTAAAGAAGTTCAATTCTTGGGGCACATTGGTAACAGCAAGGGTATTCATGTTGATCCAGCAAAGGTTCAAGCTGTTAAAAATTGGAATACCCCAACCACCCCTACTGAAGTCCGCTCTTTTCTTGGTTTGGCGGGCTATTATCGACGTTTCATTTCAAATTTCTCCAGGATCGCTGTACCACTCACTGCTCTAACTCAAAAAGGCAAGCCATTTGAGTGGGGTCCTGCCCAAGAGGAAGCATTTCAAACACTTAAGCAAAAGTTGTGTGATGCTCCTATCTTAACTCTTCCTGATGGTACGGATGATTTCGTTGTCTATTGTGATGCCTCTAATCAAGGCCTCGGATGCGTTCTTATGCAACGAGGAAAGGTAATCGCATATGCATCAAGGCAACTTAAAATTCATGAGAAAAACTATACGACACATGATCTTGAGCTTGGTGCCGTCGTTTTTGCCTTGAAAATTTGGAGACATTATCTTTATGGTACCAAATGTGTTATATTTACTGACCATAAAAGTCTTCAACATATCTTCAATCAGAAAGAGCTCAACATGCGACAACGTCGTTGGATCGAACTTCTAAACGATTATGACTGTGAGATTAGATACCACCCTGGTAAAGCTAATGTCGTCGCTGACGCTCTAAGTCGAAAGGAACATGTTAAGCTCATTCTTTTTCAAGGTACTCATCACCTATCCGATCTCCAAAATCGTATCTTGAAAGCTCAACATATCTCTGTCACTGAAGGCAATATGTATGAAGAAATGTCATGTGGTGCCGAACTTCAGTTGGAAACCAAACCAAATGGTCTTCTCTATTTTATGAATCGTCTTTGGATTCCGGACCGAGATGAACTTCGAACCTTTATCATGAACGAAGCTCATAAGACTCGTTATTCAATTCATCCCGGTGCTGATAAAATGTATCAGGATCTTCGTTGTCATTATTGGTGGCCTGGAATGAAGAAAGACATTGCGCTTTTTGTGGCTAAATGTCTTACTTGTTCTAAAGTCAAAGCAGAACATCAACGACCCTCTGGTTTACTCGAACAACCTATGATTCCAGTTTGGAAGTGGGAAAACATTGCTATGGATTTCGTCACTAAACTTCCACGCACTTCCAGTGGGAATAATAGTATTTGGGTTATAGTTGATCGTTTGACAAAATCTGCTCATTTTCTTGCCATTCGTGAAAATTTCAAAATTAGAAAGTTAGCTCGTATCTATGTTAATGAAATTGTTCGACTTCACGGTACTCCTCTGAGCATTATATCTGATCGTGATGGGCGTTTCATCTCTCGGTTTTGGCAATCCCTTCAATCAGCTTTAGGAACTCGTTTAGATCTCAGTACTGCTTATCATCCTCAAACAGATGGTCAGTCTGAGCGTACTATTCAGACCCTTGAAGATATGCTTCGGGCTTGTGTAATTGATTTTCAAGGTAACTGGGATACTCATCTGCCATTGGTTGAGTTTTCATACAACAACAGTTATCATTCAAGCATTGGTATGGCACCATTTGAAGCACTCTATGGTCGCAAGTCGCAAATGTCGCTCACCTATATGTTGGAGTGGAATTGGTGAAACACAAATCACTGGTCCTGAACTAATCCAGGAAACGACTGACAAAATCTCTCAAATTCAAAATCACTTACTCGCTGCTAGAAGTCGCCAAAAGAGCTACGCTGATAAGCGACGCAAACCCTTGGAGTTCAAAGTCGGTGATTTGGTCCTACTTAAAGTATCTCCTTGGAAGGGCATCATCCGATTTGGCAAAAGAGGGAAGCTAGCACCTCGTTTTGTGGGACCATTCAAAATCTTGAAAAGAGTTGGAAAAATGGCTTATAAACTTCAGTTACCTCCTGAATATAACCAATAAGTTGTGTTCAGGACCAATGATGGCACAATAAAGTGTGTTTAGGGACAATGAGGGTCAGTTGGCACCAATGAGTCCCAATAGAGTGTGTATATAACCAATAAGTTTTGTTTACGACCAATTATGGCCCAATAAGGTGTGTTTAGTTGGAACAATGAGTCCCACTAATGTGTGTATATAACCAATACGTTGTGTTTAGGACCAATGATGGCACAATAAAGTGTGTTTAGAGACAATGAGGGTCAGTTGGCACCAATGAGTCCTAATAAGGTGTGTATATAACCAATAAGTTGTGTTTATGACCAATTATGGCCCAATAAGTTGTGTTTAGTTGGGACCAATGAGTCCCACTAAGGTGTGTATATAACCAATATGTTTTGTTTAGGACAAATGATGGCCCAATAAGGTGTGTTTAGGGGCAATGAGGGTTAGTTGGGACCAATGAGTCCCAATAATGTGTGTATATAACCAATAAGTTGTGTTTACGACCAATTATGGCCCAATAAGGTGTGTTTAGTTGGGACTAATGAGTCCCACTAAGGTGTGTATATAACCAATAAGTTTTGTTTAGTAGGGCAATGAGAGTCGGTTGGGACCAATAAGTCCTAGTAAGGTGTGTATATAACCAATAAGTTGTGTTTACGACCAATTATGGCCCAATAAGGTGTGTTTAGTTGGGACCAATGAGTTCCACTAATGTGTGTATATAACCAATACGTTGTGTTTAGGACCAATGATGGCACAATAAAGTGTGTTTAGGGACAATGAGGGTCAGTTGGCACCAATGAGTCCTAATAAGGTGTGTATATAACCAATAAGTTGTGTTTATGACCAATTATGGCCCAATAAGTTGTGTTTAGTTGGGACCAATGAGTCCCACTAAGGTGTGTATATAACCAATATGTTTTGTTAAGGACAAATGATGGCCCAATAACGTGTGTTTAGTTGGGACCAATGAGTCCCATTAAGGTGTGTATATAACCAATATGTTTTGTTTAGGACAAATGATGGCCCAATAAGGTGTGTTTAGGGGCAATGAGGGTTAGTTGGGACCAATGAGTCCCAAAAATGTGTGTATATAACCAATAGGTTGTGTTTACGACCAATTATGGCCCAATAAGGTGTGTTTAGTTGGGACTAATGAGTCCCACCAAGGTGTGTATATAACTAATAAGTTTTGTTTAGTAGGGCAATGAGGGTCGATTGGAAACAATAAGTCGTAGTAAGGTGTGTATATAACCAATAAGTTGTGTTTGGGACCAATGATGGCACAATAAACTGTGTTTAGGGGCAATGAGGGTCGGTTGGGACCAATAAGTCCTAGTAAGGTGTGTATATAACCAATAAGTTGTGTTTAGGACCAATGATGGCACAATAAAGTGTGTTTAGGGACAATGAGGGTCAGTTGGCACCAATGAGTCCCAATAGAGTGTGTATATAACCAATAAGTTTTGTTTACGACCAATTATGGCCCAATAAGGTGTGTTTAGTTGGAACAATGAGTCCCACTAATGTGTGTATATAACCAATATGTTGTGTTTAGGACCAATGATGGCACAATAAAGTGTGTTTAGAGACAATGAGGGTCAGTTGGCACCAATGAGTCCTAATAAGGTGTGTATATAACCAATAAGTTGTGTTTATGACCAATTATGGCCCAATAAGTTGTGTTTAGTTGGGACCAATGAGTCCCACTAAGGTGTGTATATAACCAATATGTTTTGTTTAGGACAAATGATGGCCCAATAAGGTGTGTTTAGGGGCAATGAGGGTTAGTTGGGACCAATGAGTCCCAAAAATGTGTGTATATAACCAATAGGTTGTGTTTACGACCAATTATGGCCCAATAAGGTGTGTTTAGTTGGGACTAATGAGTCCCACCAAGGTGTGTATATAACTAATAAGTTTTGTTTAGTAGGGCAATGAGGGTCGATTGGAAACAATAAGTCGTAGTAAGGTGTCTATATAACCAATAAGTTGTGTTTGGGACCAATGATGGCACAATAAACTGTGTTTAGGGGCAATGAGGGTCGGTTGGGACCAATAAGTCCTAGTAAGGTGTGTATATAACCAATAAGTTGTGTTTAGGACCAATGATGGCACAATAAAGTGTGTTTAGGGACAATGAGGGTCAGTTGGCACCAATGAGTCCCAATAGAGTGTGTATATAACCAATAAGTTTTGTTTACGACCAATTATGGCCCAATAAGGTGTGTTTAGTTGGAACAATGAGTCCCACTAATGTGTGTATATAACCAATATGTTGTGTTTAGGACCAATGATGGCACAATAAAGTGTGTTTAGAGACAATGAGGGTCAGTTGGCACCAATGAGTCCTAATAAGGTGTGTATATAACCAATAAGTTGTGTTTATGACCAATTATGGCCCAATAAGTTGTGTTTAGTTGGGACCAATGAGTCCCACTAAGGTGTGTATATAACCAATATGTTTTGTTTAGGACAAATGATGGCCCAATAAGGTGTGTTTAGGGGCAATGAGGGTTAGATGGGACCAATGAGTCCCAATAATGTGTGTATATAACCAATAAGTTGTGTTTACGACCAATTATGGCCCAATAAGGTGTGTTTAGTTGGGACTAATGAGTCCCACTAAGGTGTGTATATAACCAATAAGTTTTGTTTAGTAGGGCAATGAGGGTCGGTTGGGACCAATAAGTCCTAGTAAGGTGTGTATATAACCAATAAGTTGTGTTTACGACCAATTATGGCCCAATAAGGTGTGTTTAGTTGGGACCAATGAGTTCCACTAATGTGTGTATATAACCAATACGTTGTGTTTAGGACCAATGATGGCACAATAAAGTGTGTTTAGGGACAATGAGGGTCAGTTGGCACCAATGAGTCCTAATATGGTGTGTATATAACCAATAAGTTGTGTTTATGACCAATTATGGCCCAATAAGTTGTGTTTAGTTGGGACCAATGAGTCCCACTAAGGTGTGTATATAACCAATATGTTTTGTTAAGGACAAATGATGGCCCAATAACGTGTGTTTAGTTGGGACCAATGAGTCCCATTAAGGTGTGTATATAACCAATATGTTTTGTTTAGGACAAATGATGGCCCAATAAGGTGTGTTTAGGGGCAATGAGGGTTAGTTGGGACCAATGAGTCCCAAAAATGTGTGTATATAACCAATAAGTTGTGTTTACGACCAATTATGGCCCAATAAAGTGTGTTTAGTTGGGACTAATGAGTCCCACCAAGGTGTGTATATAACTAATAAGTTTTGTTTAGTAGGGCAATGAGGGTCGGTTGGGAACAATAAGTCCTAGTAAGGTGTGTATATAACCAATAAGTTGTGGTTGGGACCAATGATGGCACAATAAAGTGTGTTTAGGGGCAATGAGGGTCGGTTGGGACCAATAAGTCCTAGTAAGGTGTGTATATAACCAATAAGTTGTGTTTAGGACCAATGATGGCACAATAAAGTGTGTTTAGGGACAATGAGGGTCAGTTGGCACCAATGAGTCCCAATAGAGTGTGTATATAACCAATAAGTTTTGTTTACGACCAATTATGGCCCAATAAGGTGTGTTTAGTTCGGACCAATGAGTCCCACTAATGTGTGTACATAACCAATACGTTGTGTTTAGGAGCAATGATGGCACAATAAAGTGTGTTTAGAGACAGTGAGGGTCAGTTGGCACCAATGAGTCCTAATAAGGTGTGTATATAACCAATAAGTTGTGTTTATGACCAATTATGGCCCAACAAGTTGTGTTTAGTTGGGACCAATGAGTCCCACTAAGGTGTGTATATAACCAATATGTTTTGTTTAGGACAAATGATGGCCCAATAAGGTGTGTTTAGGGGCAATGAGGGTTAGTTGGGACCAATGAGTCCCAATAATGTGTGTATATAACCAATAAGTTGTGTTTACGACCAATTATGGCCCAATAAGGTGTGCTTAGTTGGGACTAATGAGTCCCACTAAGGTGTGTATATAACCAAAAAGTTGTGTTTAGGACAAATGATGGCCCAATAAGGTGTGTTTAGTAGGGCAATGAGGGTCGGTTGGGACCAATAAGTCCTAGTAAGGTGTGTATATAACCAATAAGTTGTGTTTAGGACCAATGATGACACAATAAAGTGTGTTTAGGGACAATGAGGGTCAGTTGGCACCAATGAGTCCCAATAGAGTGTGTATATAACCAATAAGTTTTGTTTACGACCAATTATGGCCCAATAAGGTGTGTTTAGTTGGAACAATGAGTCCCACTAATGTGTGTATATAACCAATACGTTGTGTTTAGGACCAATGATGGCACAATAAAGTGTGTTTAGAGACAATGAGGGTCAGTTGGCACCAATGAGTCCTAATAAGGTGTGTATATAACCAATAAGTTGTATTTATGACCAATTATGGCCCAATAAGTTGTGTTTAGTTGGGACCAATGAGTCCCACTAAGGTGTGTATATAACCAATATGTTTTGTTTAGGACAAATGATGGCCCAATAAGGTGTGTTTAGGGGCAATGAGGGTTAGTTGGGACCAATGAGTCCCAATAATGTGTGTATATAACCAATAAGTTGTGTTTACGACCAGTTATGGCCCAATAAGGTGTGTTTAGTTGGGACTAATGAGTCCCACTAAGGTGTGTATATAACCAATAAGTTTTGTTTAGTAGGGCAATGAGAGTCGGTTGGGACCAATAAGTCCTAGTAAGGTGTGTATATAACCAATAAGTTGTGTTTACGACCAATTATGGCCCAATAAGGTGTGTTTAGTTGGGACCAATGAGTTCCACTAATGTGTGTATATAACCAATACGTTGTGTTTAGGACCAATGATGGCACAATAAAGTGTGTTTAGGGACAATGAGGGTCAGTTGGCACCAATGAGTCCTAATAAGGTGTGTATATAACCAATAAGTTGTGTTTATGACCAATTATGGCCCAATAAGTTGTGTTTAGTTGGGACCAATGAGTCCCACTAAGGTGTGTATATAACCAATATGTTTTGTTAAGGACAAATGATGGCCCAATAACGTGTGTTTAGTTGGGACCAATGAGTCCCATTAAGGTGTGTATATAACCAATATGTTTTGTTTAGGACAAATGATGGCCCAATAAGGTGTGTTTAGGGGCAATGAGGGTTAGTTGGGACCAATGAGTCCCAAAAATGTGTGTATATAACCAATAGGTTGTGTTTACGACCAATTATGGCCCAATAAGGTGTGTTTAGTTGGGACTAATGAGTCCCACCAAGGTGTGTATATAACTAATAAGTTTTGTTTAGTAGGGCAATGAGGGTCGATTGGAAACAATAAGTCGTAGTAAGGTGTGTATATAACCAATAAGTTGTGTTTGGGACCAATGATGGCACAATAAACTGTGTTTAGGGGCAATGAGGGTCGGTTGGGACCAATAAGTCCTAGTAAGGTGTGTATATAACCAATAAGTTGTGTTTAGGACCAATGATGGCACAATAAAGTGTGTTTAGGGACAATGAGGGTCAGTTGGCACCAATGAGTCCCAATAGAGTGTGTATATAACCAATAAGTTTTGTTTACGACCAATTATGGCCCAATAAGGTGTGTTTAGTTGGAACAATGAGTCCCACTAATGTGTGTATATAACCAATATGTTGTGTTTAGGACCAATGATGGCACAATAAAGTGTGTTTAGAGACAATGAGGGTCAGTTGGCACCAATGAGTCCTAATAAGGTGTGTATATAACCAATAAGTTGTGTTTATGACCAATTATGGCCCAATAAGTTGTGTTTAGTTGGGACCAATGAGTCCCACTAAGGTGTGTATATAACCAATATGTTTTGTTTAGGACAAATGATGGCCCAATAAGGTGTGTTTAGGGGCAATGAGGGTTAGATGGGACCAATGAGTCCCAATAATGTGTGTATATAACCAATAAGTTGTGTTTACGACCAATTATGGCCCAATAAGGTGTGTTTAGTTGGGACTAATGAGTCCCACTAAGGTGTGTATATAACCAATAAGTTTTGTTTAGTAGGGCAATGAGGGTCGGTTGGGACCAATAAGTCCTAGTAAGGTGTGTATATAACCAATAAGTTGTGTTTACGACCAATTATGGCCCAATAAGGTGTGTTTAGTTGGGACCAATGAGTTCCACTAATGTGTGTATATAACCAATACGTTGTGTTTAGGACCAATGATGGCACAATAAAGTGTGTTTAGGGACAATGAGGGTCAGTTGGCACCAATGAGTCCTAATATGGTGTGTATATAACCAATAAGTTGTGTTTATGACCAATTATGGCCCAATAAGTTGTGTTTAGTTGGGACCAATGAGTCCCACTAAGGTGTGTATATAACCAATATGTTTTGTTAAGGACAAATGATGGCCCAATAACGTGTGTTTAGTTGGGACCAATGAGTCCCATTAAGGTGTGTATATAACCAATATGTTTTGTTTAGGACAAATGATGGCCCAATAAGGTGTGTTTAGGGGCAATGAGGGTTAGTTGGGACCAATGAGTCCCAAAAATGTGTGTATATAACCAATAAGTTGTGTTTACGACCAATTATGGCCCAATAAAGTGTGTTTAGTTGGGACTAATGAGTCCCACCAAGGTGTGTATATAACTAATAAGTTTTGTTTAGTAGGGCAATGAGGGTCGGTTGGGAACAATAAGTCCTAGTAAGGTGTGTATATAACCAATAAGTTGTGGTTGGGACCAATGATGGCACAATAAAGTGTGTTTAGGGGCAATGAGGGTCGGTTGGGACCAATAAGTCCTAGTAAGGTGTGTATATAACCAATAAGTTGTGTTTAGGACCAATGATGGCACAATAAAGTGTGTTTAGGGACAATGAGGGTCAGTTGGCACCAATGAGTCCCAATAGAGTGTGTATATAACCAATAAGTTTTGTTTACGACCAATTATGGCCCAATAAGGTGTGTTTAGTTCGGACCAATGAGTCCCACTAATGTGTGTACATAACCAATACGTTGTGTTTAGGAGCAATGATGGCACAATAAAGTGTGTTTAGAGACAGTGAGGGTCAGTTGGCACCAATGAGTCCTAATAAGGTGTGTATATAACCAATAAGTTGTGTTTATGACCAATTATGGCCCAACAAGTTGTGTTTAGTTGGGACCAATGAGTCCCACTAAGGTGTGTATATAACCAATATGTTTTGTTTAGGACAAATGATGGCCCAATAAGGTGTGTTTAGGGGCAATGAGGGTTAGTTGGGACCAATGAGTCCCAATAATGTGTGTATATAACCAATAAGTTGTGTTTACGACCAATTATGGCCCAATAAGGTGTGCTTAGTTGGGACTAATGAGTCCCACTAAGGTGTGTATATAACCAAAAAGTTGTGTTTAGGACAAATGATGGCCCAATAAGGTGTGTTTAGTAGGGCAATGAGGGTCGGTTGGGACCAATAAGTCCTAGTAAGGTGTGTATATAACCAATAAGTTGTGTTTAGGACCAATGATGGCACAATAAAGTGTGTTTAGGGACAATGAGGGTCAGTTGGCACCAATGAGTCCCAATAGAGTGTGTATATAACCAATAAGTTTTGTTTACGACCAATTATGGCCCAATAAGGTGTGTTTAGTTGGAACAATGAGTCCCACTAATGTGTGTATATAACCAATACGTTGTGTTTAGGACCAATGATGGCACAATAAAGTGTGTTTAGAGACAATGAGGGTCAGTTGGCACCAATGAGTCCTAATAAGGTGTGTATATAACCAATAAGTTGTATTTATGACCAATTATGGCCCAATAAGTTGTGTTTAGTTGGGACCAATGAGTCCCACTAAGGTGTGTATATAACCAATATGTTTTGTTTAGGACAAATGATGGCCCAATAAGGTGTGTTTAGGGGCAATGAGGGTTAGTTGGGACCAATGAGTCCCAATAATGTGTGTATATAACCAATAAGTTGTGTTTACGACCAATTATGGCCCAATAAGGTGTGTTTAGTTGGGACTAATGAGTCCCACTAAGGTGTGTATATAACCAATAAGTTTTGTTTAGTAGGGCAATGAGGGTCGGTTGGGACCAATAAGTCCTAGTAAGGTGTGTATATAACCAATAAGTTGTGTTTACGACCAATTATGGCCCAATAAGGTGTGTTTAGTTGGGACCAATGAGTTCCACTAATGTGTGTATATAACCAATACGTTGTGTTTAGGACCAATGATGGCACAATAAAGTGTGTTTAGGGACAATGAGGGTCAGTTGGCACCAATGAGTCCTAATAAGGTGTGTATATAACCAATAAGTTGTGTTTATGACCAATTATGGCCCAATAAGTTGTGTTTAGTTGGGACCAATGAGTCCCACTAAGGTGTGTATATAACCAATATGTTTTGTTAAGGACAAATGATGGCCCAATAACGTGTGTTTAGTTGGGACCAATGAGTCCCATTAAGGTGTGTATATAACCAATATGTTTTGTTTAGGACAAATGATGGCCCAATAAGGTGTGTTTAGGGGCAATGAGGGTTAGTTGGGACCAATGAGTCCCAAAAATGTGTGTATATAACCAATAGGTTGTGTTTACGACCAATTATGGCCCAATAAGGTGTGTTTAGTTGGGACTAATGAGTCCCACCAAGGTGTGTATATAACTAATAAGTTTTGTTTAGTAGGGCAATGAGGGTCGGTTGGGAACAATAAGTCGTAGTAAGGTGTGTATATAACCAATAAGTTGTGTTTGGGACCAATGATGGCACAATAAACTGTGTTTAGGGGCAATGAGGGTCGGTTGGGACCAATAAGTCCTAGTAAGGTGTGTATATAACCAATAAGTTGTGTTTAGGACCAATGATGGCTCAATAAAGTGTGTTTAGGGACAATGAGGGTCAGTTGGCACCAATGAGTCCCAATAGAGTGTGTATATAACCAATAAGTTTTGTTTACGACCAATTATGGCCCAATAAGGTGTGTTTAGTTCGGACCAATGAGTCCCACTAATGTGTGTACATAACCAATACGTTGTGTTTAGGAGCAATGATGGCACAATAAAGTGTGTTTAGAGACAGTGAGGGTCAGTTGGCACCAATGAGTCCTAATAAGGTGTGTATATAACCAATAAGTTGTGTTTATGACCAATTATGGCCCAACAAGTTGTGTTTAGTTGGGACCAATGAGTCCCACTAAGGTGTGTATATAACCAATATGTTTTGTTTAGGACAAATGATGGCCCAATAAGGTGTGTTTAGGGGCAATGAGGGTTAGTTGGGACCAATGAGTCCCAATAATGTGTGTATATAACCAATAAGTTGTGTTTACGACCAATTATGGCCCAATAAGGTGTGCTTAGTTGGGACTAATGAGTCCCACTAAGGTGTGTATATAACCAAAAAGTTGTGTTTAGGACAAATGATGGCCCAATAAGGTGTGTTTAGTAGGGCAATGAGGGTCGGTTGGGACCAATAAGTCCTAGTAAGGTGTGTATATAACCAATAAGTTGTGTTTAGGACCAATGATGGCACAATAAAGTGTGTTTAGGGACAATGAGGGTCAGTTGGCACCAATGAGTCCCAATAGAGTGTGTATATAACCAATAAGTTTTGTTTACGACCAATTATGGCCCAATAAGGTGTGTTTAGTTGGAACAATGAGTCCCACTAATGTGTGTATATAACCAATACGTTGTGTTTAGGACCAATGATGGCACAATAAAGTGTGTTTAGAGACAATGAGGGTCAGTTGGCACCAATGAGTCCTAATAAGGTGTGTATATAACCAATAAGTTGTATTTATGACCAATTATGGCCCAATAAGTTGTGTTTAGTTGGGACCAATGAGTCCCACTAAGGTGTGTATATAACCAATATGTTTTGTTTAGGACAAATGATGGCCCAATAAGGTGTGTTTAGGGGCAATGAGGGTTAGTTGGGACCAATGAGTCCCAATAATGTGTGTATATAACCAATAAGTTGTGTTTACGACCAATTATGGCCCAATAAGGTGTGTTTAGTTGGGACTAATGAGTCCCACTAAGGTGTGTATATAACCAATAAGTTTTGTTTAGTAGGGCAATGAGGGTCGGTTGGGACCAATAAGTCCTAGTAAGGTGTGTATATAACCAATAAGTTGTGTTTACGACCAATTATGGCCCAATAAGGTGTGTTTAGTTGGGACCAATGAGTTCCACTAATGTGTGTATATAACCAATACGTTGTGTTTAGGACCAATGATGGCACAATAAAGTGTGTTTAGGGACAATGAGGGTCAGTTGGCACCAATGAGTCCTAATAAGGTGTGTATATAACCAATAAGTTGTGTTTATGACCAATTATGGCCCAATAAGTTGTGTTTAGTTGGGACCAATGAGTCCCACTAAGGTGTGTATATAACCAATATGTTTTGTTAAGGACAAATGATGGCCCAATAACGTGTGTTTAGTTGGGACCAATGAGTCCCATTAAGGTGTGTATATAACCAATATGTTTTGTTTAGGACAAATGATGGCCCAATAAGGTGTGTTTAGGGGCAATGAGGGTTAGTTGGGACCAATGAGTCCCAAAAATGTGTGTATATAACCAATAGGTTGTGTTTACGACCAATTATGGCCCAATAAGGTGTGTTTAGTTGGGACTAATGAGTCCCACCAAGGTGTGTATATAACTAATAAGTTTTGTTTAGTAGGGCAATGAGGGTCGGTTGGGAACAATAAGTCGTAGTAAGGTGTGTATATAACCAATAAGTTGTGTTTGGGACCAATGATGGCACAATAAACTGTGTTTAGGGGCAATGAGGGTCGGTTGGGACCAATAAGTCCTAGTAAGGTGTGTATATAACCAATAAGTTGTGTTTAGGACCAATGATGGCACAATAAAGTGTGTTTAGGGACAATGAGGGTCAGTTGGCACCAATGAGTCCCAATAGAGTGTGTATATAACCAATAAGTTTTGTTTACGACCAATTATGGCCCAATAAGGTGTGTTTAGTTCGGACCAATGAGTCCCACTAATGTGTGTACATAACCAATACGTTGTGTTTAGGAGCAATGATGGCACAATAAAGTGTGTTTAGAGACAGTGAGGGTCAGTTGGCACCAATGAGTCCTAATAAGGTGTGTATATAACCAATAAGTTGTGTTTATGACCAATTATGGCCCAACAAGTTGTGTTTAGTTGGGACCAATGAGTCCCACTAAGGTGTGTATATAACCAATATGTTTTGTTTAGGACAAATGATGGCCCAATAAGGTGTGTTTAGGGGCAATGAGGGTTAGTTGGGACCAATGAGTCCCAATAATGTGTGTATATAACCAATAAGTTGTGTTTACGACCAATTATGGCCCAATAAGGTGTGCTTAGTTGGGACTAATGAGTCCCACTAAGGTGTGTATATAACCAAAAAGTTGTGTTTAGGACAAATGATGGCCCAATAAGGTGTGTTTAGTAGGGCAATGAGGGTCGGTTGGGACCAATAAGTCCTAGTAAGGTGTGTATATAACCAATAAGTTGTGTTTAGGACCAATGATGGCACAATAAAGTGTGTTTAGGGACAATGAGGGTCAGTTGGCACCAATGAGTCCCAATAGAGTGTGTATATAACCAATAAGTTTTGTTTACGACCAATTATGGCCCAATAAGGTGTGTTTAGTTGGAACAATGAGTCCCACTAATGTGTGTATATAACCAATACGTTGTGTTTAGGACCAATGATGGCACAATAAAGTGTGTTTAGAGACAATGAGGGTCAGTTGGCACCAATGAGTCCTAATAAGGTGTGTATATAACCAATAAGTTGTATTTATGACCAATTATGGCCCAATAAGTTGTGTTTAGTTGGGACCAATGAGTCCCACTAAGGTGTGTATATAACCAATATGTTTTGTTTAGGACAAATGATGGCCCAATAAGGTGTGTTTAGGGGCAATGAGGGTTAGTTGGGACCAATGAGTCCCAATAATGTGTGTATATAACCAATAAGTTGTGTTTACGACCAATTATGGCCCAATAAGGTGTGTTTAGTTGGGACTAATGCGTCCCACTAAGGTGTGTATATAACCAATAAGTTTTGTTTAGTAGGGCAATGAGGGTCGGTTGGGACCAATAAGTCCTAGTAAGGTGTGTATATAACCAATAAGTTGTGTTTACGACCAATTATGGCCCAATAAGGTGTGTTTAGTTGGGACCAATGAGTTCCACTAATGTGTGTATATAACCAATACGTTGTGTTTAGGACCAATGATGGCACAATAAAGTGTGTTTAGGGACAATGAGGGTCAGTTGGCACCAATGAGTCCTAATAAGGTGTGTATATAACCAATAAGTTGTGTTTATGACCAATTATGGCCCAATAAGTTGTGTTTAGTTGGGACCAATGAGTCCCACTAAGGTGTGTATATAACCAATATGTTTTGTTAAGGACAAATGATGGCCCAATAACGTGTGTTTAGTTGGGACCAATGAGTCCCATTAAGGTGTGTATATAACCAATATGTTTTGTTTAGGACAAATGATGGCCCAATAAGGTGTGTTTAGGGGCAATGAGGGTTAGTTGGGACCAATGAGTCCCAAAAATGTGTGTATATAACCAATAGGTTGTGTTTACGACCAATTATGGCCCAATAAGGTGTGTTTAGTTGGGACTAATGAGTCCCACCAAGGTGTGTATATAACTAATAAGTTTTGTTTAGTAGGGCAATGAGGGTCGGTTGGGAACAATAAGTCGTAGTAAGGTGTGTATATAACCAATAAGTTGTGTTTGGGACCAATGATGGCACAATAAACTGTGTTTAGGGGCAATGAGGGTCGGTTGGGACCAATAAGTCCTAGTAAGGTGTGTATATAACCAATAAGTTGTGTTTAGGACCAATGATGGCACAATAAAGTGTGTTTAGGGACAATGAGGGTCAGTTGGCACCAATGAGTCCCAATAGAGTGTGTATATAACCAATAAGTTTTGTTTACGACCAATTATGGCCCAATAAGGTGTGTTTAGTTCGGACCAATGAGTCCCACTAATGTGTGTACATAACCAATATGTTGTGTTTAGGAGAAATGATGGCACAATAAAGTGTGTTTAGAGACAATGAGGGTCAGTTGGCACCAATGAGTCCTAATAAGGTGTGTATATAACCAATAAGTTGTGTTTATGACCAATTATGGCCCAATAAGTTGTGTTTAGTTGGGACCAATGAGTCCCACTAAGGTGTGTATATAACCAATATGTTTTGTTTAGGACAAATGATGGCCCAATAAGGTGTGTTTAGGGGCAATGCGGGTTAGTTGGGACCAATGAGTCCCAATAATGTGTGTATATAACCAATAAGTTGTGTTTACGACCAATTATGGCCCAATAAGGTGTGCTTAGTTGGGACTAATGAGTCCCACTAAGGTGTGTATATAACCAAAAAGTTGTGTTTAGGACAAATGATGGCCCAATAAGGTGTGTTTAGTAGGGCAATGAGGGTCGGTTGGGACCAATAAGTCCTAGTAAGGTGTGTATATAACCAATAAGTTGTGTTTAGGACCAATGATGGCACAATAAAGTGTGTTTAGGGACAATGAGGGTCAGTTGGCACCAATGAGTCCCAATAGAGTGTGTATATAACCAATAAGTTTTGTTTACGACCAATTATGGCCCAATAAGGTGTGTTTAGTTGGAACAATGAGTCCCACTAATGTGTGTATATAACCAATACGTTGTGTTTAGGACCAATGATGGCACA
>JBCNJP010006666.1:0-12269 GCA_039602395.1 Deinandra increscens subsp. villosa
ACATGTTCTGATCTAGATACAATACACGAGACACATTGTAACATAGGAATATGCTCTAACAGTGACCCCTTGAGTGTGTTGAATTAGGTTGGGGGGGGGGGGGGGGGGAGGGGGGGGGAATGTACCAATTCAACGACATTACATATTATTTATTTTTCTCTAAGGGTTGTTTGTTTTTTGTTTATTCATGAAACTTAAATCAGGATGGGTTGCGATGGGCTAAGCTTTTGGAGTGTTCACGGGTCAAGACTATCCGGATGGAGGCAACTGGATACCCGATATGCGGTTGGAGCTATAAATTAAACGTTTATGCGTTTATGGTTAATTAGAACCCCAAACTATCTTCTTCGTCTTCTTGTTTTCTTTGTGAGAGAGTTAGGGCTTCATCATCTTCGTTTTTGCTGCTTTGAGTGTTTACGATTCATCGCTTTGTTGAATCTATATAAGCGTAACCTTGTAGATCGTAGTAAATATTGTGATGAATGTTTCATATTATCGTGTTATCAATTTGTTGATAATTATGAGTTGTTTTACTTTTTTTTATCCTATTGATCTTTAAGTATAATACTTTTATTCTTTAGGTAATAAACTTTGGTTTAGATAACTTGTTACATGATAAAAACCATAATACCAACTCATAAAAGATTAAAATAATATTTTATTAATTTCTTGTAATGTTTAACCCCTCTATAAATAAACATAAAATGATGAATGAATGGTTAGGAAAACAGGCGGGCACGCATCACACATGTGGGCATTGTGTTTGTCGCCCAAGTCAACCAACCCTTCTTGACTCTTCTAACTTCCAAATCACCATTTGTACAACTCCCAAAGCGTACCGTACCACTCCTCTCATGACGACGACGACGGAGGAGGAGGAGACGAACGGAGCTCCGCCACCTCCGCCGCAGACGCCTAAACCATCGCCGGCGGAGTTCACCGGAAAAACACAGCCGCTCGTTCACACCGTACTCGCAATGGTAGCTTGGCTAGGTTCCGTACATCTCAACGGTTTTATCGTTCTCAGTTCTTTCTTCTTCCTTCCTCTTCACAAATTCTTCCTGTAAGCTATAAGCATGATTTGTTTTTCATTTCAATTTGTTTTTCAATCTCTGATTTATGGCTGTTTGTTATTGTGAATTGTGATGTTTTTTTAGAGTGATCGGAATGCTGGCGATCTTAATTGTGATTCCGATTAACGAGAGGAGTAGATGGGGAAGAGCTTTAGGCAGGTGAATACCTGTGATTTAGTATATTGTAGCATGATTGGTGCAATTAATGCCCTAAATTAGGCATGATCATGGTACCACAAAATTTCGCCCAAATTGTCTATCCTGTTTTCAGTATCTTACGAATCAAACAGGCAAATTTATTGGTGTCAGTGAATCATGGATTGTTTCATCAGTATGATAGTCTGAAATTGAACTAATTTAAGACTGCATGCTAAAATTAAAATCTTTCCGGTATATATTGTTGATAAATATGGATCGATTGGACCGGGATAGCAGGTGGATCACTTCAAGCAAGTGATCGAACCAACGGAATCGATTAAAGAAAATAGAACCTTATGTTTGTGATGTCAAGTTTGGGAGCTACTTGTTGATTATTTAATTGTAGTGATTGTAGCAGATGGTGGTACTATATAATTTATAGTTTTATGTCTCTCAATTTTAGATACATATGCAAGCATGCTGTTGGCTTTTTCCCTGTTACTCTATATGTGGAGGATTACAAAGCTTTCATCCCTGATCAGGCTTATGGTAATTAAGTACCTTATGTTCTTGATATTTTTTATATTTTTGAGTTTGTTATTGACACGGTTTGCAACTTATATAACCGATGCATATCAGAGATTTTGGTGGTATACGGTGTGTATTACTATTGTTTGGTTGAAAATCGACACCATCTGACTTAGAGATGAAATTTTGTTAACTAACTGTGAACTGTAATGGTTCTAAACTGTAGATATTTGTATCAGTGAGCACTATGGAAAATTAGTTTGACTACACAGTGTGTGTTTCTATAGCATGGATTGTAACGCCCAAGGTGTTATGTCTAGAACCCGATCTTAGTGGTGATAGCTAGTAGAGAATTAAAGGAATACATAGAGATGGTAACGTGAGGAGTAGAATTCCTAATTTAGAATAACAAAACAGGGTCCAGTGGCCAACTGGCCATGTGATTTGTTAGGTGTCTTGGACAGTATATCAGATTTATCGATCAAGGGGTACCCGTTTAGCATGTTGTGTAGGTTGATCATGTTAGAATTCACTCTTAAACAAAAAGTAACAATACTAATAAATACAAGAAGTGAATTTACAGGATACTAGAATAGATATGGAGCTGTGTGTGTGTGTGGTACTGGTTCGATCACTTTTGGGTATTTTTTTCAATCACGTGTTTACAATGTCGGGAGTTACAGTCACATGGTGCAGGAGAAAATTGAAATCCTATGGGCAAGTTTGTAACTATTCTTCCAACCTTTTTAGGGGTCTAAAGAAGAAGATTGAAATGTGCAAATGTTCTTTAATACTTCCTCCGTCACTGAATAAATGTAACACATGACTTGACATATGGTTTAATAGAAATGTTTAATTATTGATTAAACACCCTTTGAAAGGATAGAGTAAAGACAACTTGTGGATCACATTCAAAGTTGCTAATTCCAATTGATGATTACTAAGGGGTGAAAAAGTAAAGTAAGTGCTAAGACATGTGGACAGTGGACGTGTTCCTTTTTTTTCTTTTTCCCTTTGACAACTTGACCTCTTTGCTTCTCCTATCTTCAATTTTTATGTTCATGAATATTTCTATTCCTCTTGTACAAGAACATCATTTTCTAATAATACGAGCACCAAAAGAAACTATGTCTTGCCAAGCAAAAGAGTACGGCTTCTTTTGCCTTGTAACTTAAAGTTTCAGTCTGAATTTTGAAACATAAAGAATCGTAGTTAAACGTGATTCACAGATTCCTTTAGTGTATTAGATCATGATTCATAGTCTTCTTTGCTACTTGTTCGTAATATAAATATAACATATGCCATTCATCATGCAGTTTTTGGGTATGAACCTCACTCAGTTTGGCCGATTGGAGTTGTCGCATTGGCAGATCTTACGGGTTTTATGCCTCTTCCTAAAATAAAGGTCCTTGCAAGTACCGCTGTAAGACTTGCTACCCCTGATGCTGTAGAAGTTCCAAATATTACTATTAGTACCTTTGTTTTTGTTACTATTATTACTTTTATTATTATTATTGTTATTATTATTATAATTAGAGGTGGCCATTTCAACCCTATTATGATTAGAGGTGGCCATTTCAACCCGTTTACTTACAAAAGGATTGCTTTAGATTCGTTTTTTTTTACCGGCAAAAAAGTTTTTTATACCAACTGAGGCTAGCAAGAATTTAAAAAACCTGAATATTAGTTCACACAGCCTACTAAACCACTTTATCAAAATTAACATTGCAAAATCGCGCTTAAAACTAATTGTTTTTCGAGAAGATTTAAAAAACCGGACAAAAAGGTTGTGGGTAAACCCGCCCGACATGGTTCGACCTGCACCAAAAACCCGTTAGAAACCTACCCATTTAGCATTTCTGATTATGATGTTGCTCCACTTTTGTCTCTTATATATCTCATTTCACATCCACACAGGTGTTCTACACACCGTTCCTGAGGCATATATGGACATGGCTCGGACTAACGGCTGCAACAAGGAAAAATTTCTCCTCTCTCCTAAAAGCTGGTTATAGCTGCATAGTCATACCAGGTGGAGTGCAGGAGACATTTTACATGGAGCATGATTCTGAGGTACAATTCTCAAAAAACAGATGCATAGAATTTCTTCTATTCAAACACCTAAGTAATGTATTTAACTATAGCAACTTTGTACTTACCACAGATGTTAAGATAGAAATGCTTGGTGTTCAATTTCCATCGAGTCAAGTCAATAATTATGTACTTTTAAGGCAATAGGTTTTCAAGAGTGAGAAGCCTGGTTGGTAACTTACTAAAAATGTTTAGTCTGGTATCACTCTTTCTTCTGTGTTTGTAACTTTCTATTCCTCTCAACCATCATTCTAAAAACGAGAAGCCTGGTTGGTAACTTTCTAAAAATGTTTAGTCTGTTATCACTCTTCCTTCTGTTTTTGCAATTTTTTATTCCTCTCAACCATCATTCTAAAAATGAGTAGCCTGGTTGGTAACTTTCTAAAAATGTTTAGTCTTGTATCACTCTTTCTTCTGTGTTTATAACTTTTTTATTCTTCTCAACCATCATTGTTACAATAATAAGAATGATGCCCTCGTTCCAATTAATAATATCAAGTTTCTTTTTATTTATCTATATATATATATTTTTTCAAATATTTAATTTAGTACAGTCAACCCAACTGTGATTAAGTATTGATATCAATATATATTTAGTGCTTTAGTATTCTCTCTTGGACCGGTCACTTGAACACTGGAAATGGTCTAACACAGTTACTATTACATTTCATGCGATCGTGATCAGTGGCGAATCCAGGAATTAAAATAACGGGGTCTGACTTACGAGTAGAGGTGGTAGATGAGCGGGTGAGGTTCAAACTATGTAAATCATTTGTTATGGGTGAGGTTGAGTTGAGCTGGAGTAGCCATCAGAAGCATTGATATTTGATAAATAATTAGTGTGCCAGATACTCAGATTCGTTATACACTATTCAATAATAATCTAATTATGGTTAAAATGATTTAGAAGGTTTCATGGATTAAAACCATTTGACCCGTTTGCACATAACTAGCTCTTGATAGAGATTGTGTTCATACCAATAAAAGTATTTTTTTATTACTGTTCTTATTTTGTTATATGGTGGGTTAATCAACCTAGAGACATCTAACATAATAATTTTCCACAGATCGCCTTTCTTAAAGCAAGAAAAGGATTTGTACGACTTGCAATGGAGACCAACTCCCCCTTGGTTCCAGTTTTTGGTTTCGGTCAGGTACAACTCTTGCCGGTTTTGATGCTACCCAATTTTCTGTAGTTATACGCCTATTTTCGTGCATTGGCTTATTTCTGACACCCAAATGTCTTGCATGCTGCAGTCCTATGTTTACAAGTGGTGGAAGCCACGGGGGAAAGTGTTCCTGAAGCTGTCTCGGGCTATAAAGTTCACTCCGGTTTTTTTCTGGGGTATACTGGGGTATGTGCACTTCATTTGATTTTACTATTTTTCAGTTATATGTGCACATCATTTAACAGTTTGTGGGTTATCTTTGTTCAGGTCTCCGATACCCTACCAGAAACCGATGCATGTGGTAGTTGGTAGACCGATACATTTCAAGAAAAACACAAAACCTACAATGGAAGAGGTACTATAGTTGATAAATCTGCTTTAGATGCTCTTTCTATGTTATGTGCAGTATAAACAAACGA
This sequence comes from Deinandra increscens subsp. villosa, assembly GCA_039602395.1. NCBI lineage: Eukaryota > Viridiplantae > Streptophyta > Magnoliopsida > Asterales > Asteraceae > Deinandra > Deinandra increscens. Next base: position 5,419 of record JBCNJP010006666.1, read on the forward strand.
AATCCGTATTTGGTTTTTGGAACTGATTCCGGAAGCGTATTGCAGGTTTCAGAAGTACATACGCAGTACGTGGATGCAGTTAAAGATTTATTCGAGAGGCATAAAGCACGAGCGGGTTATCCTCATCTCCAGTTAAGAATTATGTAAAAATGGCACGCTATCGATAGCAGTAGAAAGGAAACCAAAAACATGTCCTTTTATAAGTATGAAACTTAGAAGAAAATCCTTTCTGAGACCAACATGATAACAAAAATTTGGAAAAACTTCTTACATAGTTTATTACTTTATTTCTCTGAAAGATGATTTTCTCGGAACCGTTCACTAGACGTTAAGATTATTCAAACGCGCTTGTTGCGCAACTGAAAGCTTGATTAAGAATACATAAGAAACATCAAAAACATAGACTACTACTTGAAATGAGGTGACACAACCCCATGATTTAATAAGCTACAATAAACTTAGTTAATGTAACTATCCAATACCCAACACTTGATATGAATTTTACCTAGTACTACATTCATCAAATTGTCCTACTTAATTACAAATTGTCACACCTAAATTACAAAAGTGCCACTCGAGTAAATTACAAAATTGGTACGCATTTTTTGTTAGTTAAATGAATTGTGTTCCGATATTATAAACATGCAATTGGTTTATAAACCAACTTTTCATATGATAGGTACGGGTCGATCCCGCATGACCATTTTTTTTAACATCATTCTCTTTTATATTATGAATAAATATTATATGACTATCCATTTTCCATAACCCCTTCTTATCATTAAGTATGTATCACTCTTTTGTCCTATAAATAGGGACTTGTTGTATTTGATAGATGACCACATATGAATACTAATATATACTTCTCTTCTCATATTCTCCATGTTCTTATGTTCTTAACTTTGTACATATTATATTTAGATTGCTAATGGCCGTTGTTATTCAACACGTTATCAGCACGAGTTGCTTTTAGAGTATGATCATCATAAGGTATGTCAATATTGGTTAGTTAACTTTGTTTTCCACTATCTCCAATCTCTTAAATGATCCATATTGTAATCTATACAATTTTGGGTTAAATCGAGATTTATATGTATTGGTTCAATACAATTATGGATTATTCATCAAACTAATTTCAATTGGTTTAGTATAAATCGTTATTATACTTTATTTGAAAACTATATTCATGGTTTATATTTAAATTAAAAAACATGTTCTTCATATTATTAAAAGAAAAGAAGTTGTGAAAGTGATTTTCTTTATGATCATTTTGATTGTTATGATGCAATTCTCATAAAAAATGAATGAATGTGTTATATACATACTAGCAATTCAAAATAACTAATATTATAAATAATTCATTTCTTGATAACCATTTTTATAGTCATTTAATTGCATCTAATGAGAATGTTATTATTCATAATTGGTAGGCAAATGAATAGAAAAACCATTCATATTTCTTCATTAAATTATTTAATGATGTTTTATTATCAAATTAGTTTGATACTTGATATTAATCATCAATAATTTATAAGAGTTTTATGTTTTATAAATACTAAATTTATAAAGAAGCTTACAACAATATGAATAATGATCTAAAGTTATATAGTTAGTTTCATATTCATTATTATTGAAAGTGTCACCCTTTGTTATAAATATGCAACTTTTAATGGGTGTAAAATCATATTATAGATATGATAACTAGTGGTTTTATTGTAAATTTATAACTATTACAATGACATGTGTTGAGGATATTACATTGCATATTTTATACGAAGGCATTGAGAGAAAAAGCTTAGAAATGCAAAGGCTTTGAAAATTGAATACCTTAAAATTATCCACACTTGTCATTTGAAACAAATTGATAAAGATGTATGACCACTACAGAAAGGTAATAATACCAAAGCTCGTTATGAGTGGATTCATTATTACAAGACTACAAGTCTATGCGTGGATATAACTCGGTGATGAATCGCCCTCACAACTAGTTCTATGTTGTGAAAACATTATTGGTAAGGAGATGACGTAAATAATGAGCTCCAAATAAAAAAAAAATAACGAGACTCATCTCGTTGGTAGAACCCTATTCCCAGAAAGAATGTGGGCATGAGACAACATATAATGACATAATGACCAAAGTGGAAGTCATGGTTATGGTCTTCTCATGTAATGACTACAGTAAAAAGTTTTGGTTGTGGTACAAATAAAGAGATTATCATTGTGTTTAGATTAAAATACAACATCCTCATGATGTTATTCTAAATGCTATCATTTACTAAAGCTATGATATATTATTACTCACATATTGCAAAACACTTGATATAAATTTGTGATTCCATAACTTTTTATTATTTTGGTGGAAGTTATGTAATAGTCAAGTGATAAGACTTGAGCATCTCAAATCATATAATTTTACTATAACTCAAGTTTATATAAAGACATGTGATAACATCATGTAGCGTACAATTTGATTTATTGTGCACCTCATTTTTAACCCTCGATAAAATGATTAAAGGACAAGTTGGGTTTTATAATCTCTCTAAAGAGTATAAACATGTTTTATAAAACGATATGTTACAAATTTGAAAATTACATGTTTTGACATAATAACATGTCCTCTGGATGCTTTAAATTATTCATGTAATAGGTAGTAGAATAAAACGAATAAAATAACCATTTGTGGGTTATTGTTACTCTCATTAAGAAAAATTATAAATGTGCTTACATATGATACTCGAAGTTTCATGTTCCCTAAATATCATAACCGATTTATATGAGGCCATAAGATCTAAGGCCAGTAAGTCTTCAATGATTCGGACATATAAATACTTCTCAATTGATATTATTTAAAGAGAAGATTATTATGAGAAAAAAATGGATAACTTTTTTTTTTCTATTTTCATACATTTAGTACGCTTATGAAGTATCAAAAGTATGAAAGGATTTCATATCCATATGTTTGAGAAAATCATGAAACCTTGTTAGTTTTATTCCATTTCTTAAAGTGAATGTGAATTTATATCCGTCGATGTAATGATCATGATCATGAATGTAATTGAATAGATTATAATGATATTCATGACGATAGTGTGATCGACCACCACAATGGAAAAAGAAGAGAATGATCATATGAAAATAAAGTGTGAAGATCAGAAACGTGACATTACACGAATGTTTGAATTGATACATCATTCTCTTTTATTTTAGTCGCTTATTAAATAAGCGTGAGTGCAACTAAAGCATATACGGTCATAAACTGAAAGTTTATAGATCATGATTATTTTATTGGCATGACCGGTTAGACCACACCGAGTCAATGATGATGTGAAACATATTGAATGTTAGAAGATTCTTCTAATTGATACGAACATGTAATATTTGCTCTTAAGGAAATTATTTACCGATTAAAATGAGTGTGAACCCATAAGTGCTTTGGAAGTGATAAAGGATATAATGATCCTAAGTTATGTACCATTTAGTATTTTTAAATCGATGCATCGTCTAAATGGATATCAAATTCGCAACTTAAAGGTTGCATGATTTGTGGCTTAGCTAATGAGATAGCAAGCACACTCTTCCGAATTATCATATTTATTTTGGTAATATTAATGGTGAATATAATCCCCAGTTTAAAATGATTATTGGAATAAGTGTTGAACTTCATGTTGGTTTAAGTTCGTACACGAATTGCTTTTGTTGTGGATGGTTACCAAACCTCTACGATTGATTGCAAAGCCAATAATCACGAGAGCAAAAGTTTATATTTGTATGTAAAGTGCATGTGATTTTATGTGAAATCACATTAATTCACATCAGACCAATAAGTCATAATACTTCCTCCCCGTTATAGTAGTTTATGGTCAGTAACAATATTTCCCATCTTATATTTTTTTGTTGTGTAATATATATTGAAATTGCACCACCACGATGCACAAAGATGGGACCTCAAATGAGGTTAGGAACAAATTTTGGGTATGAATCACTATTAGTAAGTGATAGATTTATTTTACGACTTAGATATATGTTTTCATGAAATAAATTTTCCCAACATTACGGGGAGATATAAAGCAGTTGGGAAATAAAATAAGCTAGAATGAATTATCGTTGTATGATCTTGATCCTTGAACTAAACATCGTAATCTAGATTTCAAATGATAATTCATTTATAAAGATTAACGTATCAATTACCAGACACATTCACTGACCTTAAAAAGTGACTAAGTCAGATATACCAGCTGCTAATGCTCCAATTAAGATTGGTGTCCTAGAAGGACAAATTAATATTGATAATGAGTCTATGGCACGTTTGAATCGTGGTAGACTAGTCGATTCCAATAATAAAATATCCTCGAAAAATGGAGCAACTAATGAAGATGGTCAAGTCGAGGTACTAGTAGAAGAGTCTCTTAAAGAGACGCTAGACATGATGGTTCCAGAAGAACCTCAGGTACCTAAAAAATAATGAAGAGATCTCGATAAAATATATCATGTGTAAACATATATGGAATCGAAACAAATTCGACGTCGGTAATATTTTGAATATAATAAGCGCTAGAAATAATAAAAATGATAAGGATCAAGAACTAAGATCTGCCTATGATGAAAAGTCAAAATGATTGGCCAAAATAGAAAAACGCAAACCGGGCAGAACGAAATTCTCTAATATGTTGGATATAAACGGGTCTATTATACAAAAGCATGATTCGAAAAAAAAAATTATGCAATACAAAGATTATTTGTGGCACAAGGATTTTCGTAAAGACCTAAGTTTAATTATGAGGGGACATATTCTCCGGTGGTGGATGCATTGAGACTCCAACAGTTTATTAGTCTGGTAATACAATAGATAATTGATATGCGTCTTATGAATATTATGATATCCTAGGTATATGGCTCACTTTATGATGATACATGAAATCTTTGGAGGGTTTAAAGTGTCATAATAATAATGTATGGTAAGTTCTCGAGAACGTTATGATTGTTGTATAAACATTCGAATCCAAATAAGTTACTATTATGTGTATACATTGAATACATAAACATAAAGGTCTATATAAACCCCCCAAGAAAGTTGAATACTTGAAGGTATTTAAATTTTAAAAAAAATAATCCTTGTGCACCGGTAAACATCAGATGATGACATGATATGTCAATAAACCATGAATAAGAATGGAGATATGTTATCAGTTTTAAGTTGATTTGGTAAAAGATTAAATTTATGTATCCAAACTCCTCATGAGTGAATGCGTATGTATAATCAGTCAAGATGGAAAGAAATCAATCAATAATGGATTGTTGATGGATTATAATGTGTTAAGCATTTGTATAAAGCTTAGATTTATTATGAAATTTTATCATGTTCCATGTATGGACTAAAACTAGTTTTGTTAAGTTTCATATCAACACATGATTATCTCGAGATAGAAAGATATAAGTATCATGTAATGGTCAATATGCCAGGAGAACGGTCTCAGGTTTTATGATTATTTGAAAACATACACATCCATCATATATGCTAAAGATTGTTAGATTACTGGATACATTATATGACCATTTCTCAGAGAATGAAAAAATATGGATGTGAAAATACTACAACTATGTGCACTCGTTGCATTACCATATCATTTGCTTAAATTTATTTGCATGATATTGCCTTTGTCCAATAATTAAATGTTGGAATGTGTTAAAAATATTTTGCAGGTATAAAGGTATATGTTTATATTTTACTAACCTACCGAAACAAGTTTTGTTAGGCATTTAGATGCAGGTAATGTTATACAACACTATTTTGGATCTTGTGGTATTTATCTATTATGCATGAGGCAGTGAACATGTGGTGGAACTCTATTAAGAAGAACGATAACCAGAGTTAAGAAATGGTGTCCTCTACCGTTGGAAATGTCGCTTCCTACTCCAATCAGCTATTGGGTTTGCTTTAAAAACATATTGCTCAAGTTTGGGAGTTTACATGAAGATCATATAACATTGGTCGCTTAAGGAGTTGCACATCAAGGGATTAAGAAGCAAATCAACCACTATAAAAGTACCAAGCACACAGCTTAAGGAACTACACCTCAAGGGATCAAGAAGATTGATGTTATTCGCATAAATCATACATGTCAAAATGAGGGGGAGACAATACGCGCTGCACTCTTTTTCCCTTAGCTATGGTTTTGTCCCACTGGGTTTTCCTAGCAAGGTTTTTAATGAGGCAGCATCCCCAAGCGTATTGAAAGAGAAATATATTATTTCATTCTATGGATAGTCAAGGGGGAGTATTATGAATAAATATTATATGACTATCCATTTTTCATAACCCCTTCTTATCATTAAGTATGTATCACTCTTTTGTCCTATAAATAGGGACTTGTTGTATTTGATAGATGACCACATATGAATACTAATATATACTTCTCTTCTCATATTCTCCATGTTCTTATGTTCTTAACTTTGTACATATTATATTTAGATTGCTAATAGCCGTTGTTATTCAACATTTTACTTTTAATTTTATTTTGTGTTTTATTTTGATTTTCGGATTACTAACATTTATATCGTTGAATGACTAAATCTATATTTCTTTTTAGATCTCATTAAAATTCAGATGGAATTTCTTTGTGGAGTATAAATTTTATTCGTGGTGTTTTATATATATTTTTTCTTTAGTGTTTATAAACTGTAGAAATATATAATTGACTTAAGAGACGTCAAATTTTATAAATTATCGTTGTAGCCGCGATGTCAACCACTTGGTGAAATTACAAGAGACAATTGGACAAAACATATTAAATTCACATGCACATGAAGTGCATCTCGTGCACACGTGACTTCGTGTTGCCATCGAATATGGA
>JBCNJP010006668.1:0-15088 GCA_039602395.1 Deinandra increscens subsp. villosa
ATATGGTTACAACATATATCACCCGGTTTTAACTAATTTAGAATGTAACTATCATCATCATCATCATCATTATTATTGTTTTAAGGAAAATTGGAATTAAATAATCAAAGTTATTGGGTATTGGCGGATAATAATCCGAGTTTCAATATTGGCCTACAATAATCCCAATTATTTGGGTCTTGGAATTCATTGGGTCGCCGTTAATTTTTCACTAACTCCGTTAGTACTTGCTGATGTGGCAGGTGATGTGGCATCATTTTTGCTGATGTGGCAGGTGATGTGGCATCATACTTGCTGACGTGGCATGTGCCACGTCAACACACAACTAACGGAGTTAGTGGAAAATTAACGGCGACCCAATGAATTCCAAAACCCAAATAATTGGGATTATTGTCGACCAATATTGGAACTCGGATTATTATCACGCAATACCCAATAACTTGGATTATTTAATTCCAATTTTCCTTGTTTTAAACATCTTTTTAACAAATATCATATGTATTCCAAACAATTTAGGGTCTTTGAAATAGTAAAATTGAGTTAATAAAACGTCGTTTAATGCTTCAACATGGTTAAAGACTTTCATATATCAAAACTATATATGTTAAAAAAAAGTATAATAGTCTTTTATGATATTTAAATTACTATTTTCATAAAACCTACACGCCTCTTGTTTTTCGTACGAGAGAAACATTATTCTGGTAGCATGTTAGTTGATCCATAATCTTAAGATAAACAGGATGAAATTAACAGATTAAGTTGTTGATTAATTTAAAAATAGATTAATTAATGATCAGAATCGGTTGAAAAATGGTTTTGTTGGGTACCAAATTCAGATTAGAAAATGGTAAAGATGTCGCCACGTGATCTCTAGACCGTCCGCCGTTTACACACAATTCTTAAAAGTAATCTTGGTCAGCAACTGTCTCTTACTTTTTATCCTCGTTCGATGTATCCAAGGTTTTTCTTTTTTCTTAATTAGTTTTTTTTGAGTAAATTATGTTTTTACTTTTTAGATCTTTGTGGTTTGGTACTTTGGTTAAACATATGTTACATACACACGCGCACATGTTTGATATTATTTTAAAAGAAGATAGTTGTTTTTTTTTTTTTTTCTCATCGTTATATCAACGTAAAAACACATCAAGAATTAGAAGACAACCCGTCTTTCCGTCAAAAAAGAAATTACTATGAACAAAACCACACTTTTTATTGACTCATTTATTTATATTAAACCTAGCCCTTGTAACACTAGAAGTAAAACAAAAAACGTAATTAGACTTAAACTTAGAAATCAAATAAAAACGAATAACAAACTAAATAAATCAGTGCAATAAACTTTAACAATCATCCTCATAAATATTTCTTTATTTTTCCTAGAAGTATATATTTTCAACAAATTAGAAGTAACCCCATCAATTTTATGATGTTTTGCTCACATGCTTCTTTTAACATCAACAATGAATTTTTTTTTGTTAAATATATCATTTTACCATTAGCATATCCACCGAAAACTATCTATGCGTACATAATACATATGATACCAAGGGGGAAGCTTTTAAGGGGCCAGATCAGGCCCCGGCCCGGTCCGTTTTTTCGCTCCGTAGTGTAAATTTATACTTGTTCGATCCGAAAAATATTTATATACTTAGTCCGACCCTATCCGTCTTTTGCCCGGCCCCATCTCTATTTCGGCCCAAGTTTCGTCCCAATAGTGATACTCTCTATATGCACATGTGTGTATTACCAAAAATAAACCGAAAATTTCAGGAGATATATATGAAATATGAGGGAAAATATATAGTTGTTTGAATATATATTAGTTACTTTAAGAAAATGGGATGTGAAGAGATTTTCCTTGATTTTTTTTAATTATTATATAGTTTATGCATGCATGTACGCATACACACAGATATACACGAGAAAAGGTAGTAGATTCTTGTTTACCTATTTTTTTTCTTAATATAATGATGGTCGAGTGATGAGAAATGCGACACGTATAAGTATCTTCACGATTAAGATATTCTTTATTATTTTATATACATATACATTTCTTGTTTGTTATTCACACCCTTTTCCTCAACAAATATATCTTGTCTATACAAGAATAAAGGTGGGAAGATACTCCGTACTCACTAACCTTTTGCACTTATTGATCGACGGATTTAGCATTCTCACGAAAATGCAGTTTTTTACTTTCTTTTACAATTAAATAAAAATGTATATATGAATATTTTTTAAGAATATCGGTTTTAATAATCTCAGTTATTATATATTGGTCGATATTAATCTATATTTTATTATTACCTACAATAAATCAGATTTTGAAGTATTAAAATCTATAAGACTATCGTTAAAAGACCATGAAAATTATCTCATCAGGTTGTTAGAAATCAGAGCACTAAAAAAAAGTGACCACAGAAATTATTTTCATGACTCAAACTTGATACCTTCGGATCAAATGATAGCAACTCTATTGTTGCTCTATGTTTCGTTTCTGCTTTAAATAAAGTTGAATAAATGACTAAAAGTTTTACAAAATATAAATGTTTTTAATAGCAAAATTTTCACTTGTTATAATTTTTTATGTTAATAGAAGGTTATTTTAGTCAATAAAATTTAAAATTAGTATAGTTTCTATTTCTTTACACAACAATTCCACAATAATAATAATAAATATATTCAAGAAACAAAACAAACCTCACCGTCCCAAAGTTGATGATAAAAAAACACACAGCATTTCTATATTTAATCCCACCTCCCAAGAAACACTAGCCAATAACAGTTAATTAATTTATATTTAAAACTTACCACTTTACCTCTTACTATTACAAAATGACACCTTTCGTCCCTGTATTCAATCTCTATATAAACAACCACAAAGATCAACATTCAACAACCAAATAGTACCAACTGCCTCAAAGAGAGAAAAAAAAACAGAAAGTTCAAATGAATTATATAAGCTACACAAGAATACGCACTAGAGGTTTCCGAGTGAACTCGAAGAGGTTTTACGTTCAAAGATTGCGTGCAAAGTTGTTGAATTTGTTCAGGATTGTTGTAAGATCATGGAAGTCATGTTCAGGCTCGTGTTCAAGTTCTTGTGTGGGTTCATATGGTAGAAATGAGTCGAGAAGAAGACGAGGAAAAGGAAACGTTGATGTGAGGTCGACGTTTGGACGATCAAATTCGTTTTATGCCGAAGCGATTGCTGATTGTTTGGAGTTTATAAGAAAATCTTTGGATGATAAGTAGATGTTTTTGGTAGACATATGCTTAAAGTTGAATTACATTACATGTTGAAATTGTATAGGAACTGAAATGAAATTATTTACATATTTTAACTTCTCTTGTTATTCATTCATTTCGATACATATTATTATTATTATTAAATATGATAAATAATAATAACTATTACTATATATAGAAAGTTAAAGTTATTAGAAATAGTAATGGTTTTAATTGGTTTAATTTTTTTTCTTATTTTTATTGTTGTTTTGTTTTTTTACCTTCTGTTTTAGTTCTATCTTTTGTATCGTTATGACTTATGAGTTTTTCCGAAATAGTTTTACCCCCACACAAAACGTAACATGGGTACTAAAATTTGGGTTTTTTTTTTTTTAATTTGATTGTTAGTTTATTACAACTTTGATATTTCAAACGAAGCAATTACAAAGCAGTGGGGTAGCCGGACAACAAGCTGCGCCGCAACCCCCTTCTGGATAGCAAAACTGATCCTACTAAAAATAAAGTTTAGATGCCTTTTTTGTTTTCGTTAGTTTTACTTCTTATTTTTGTTATTGTTGCTTTTTTCCTTTAATGTTTTTAGTTTTTACTTTCAAGTTTTTATTTTGTTAATATTATATTATACATCGTTTCGCTCATGTTTTTTCGTTAGTTTTAGTTTTCATTTTTGTTATTGTTGCTTTTTTTCTTTGATGGTTTACTGTTGGATTCAGGCCCCTCTTCACACACTCAACACACAAAATTTACGTATGTATATAAGTATATATGAAGAAGACTAGAATTGGAGAAAGCTTATATACCAAAATGAAAGGTTTTGCTTACAAGAGTTGGAGAAAATAATAAACTAAGCTACCCTATTTATAACTTAAAAAACAAAACTAAACACAGCCACACGCAATCCACGTTCACCGACTCTCAAGATAACAAACTTCCAACGTTAATCTCCAATAAACTCGTTCAACCATAGACCAAGTTGATATTCCACAAAACCCACGTTTAAATCTCAATTTGATGTCCCATTTTCTGGCGACCCGTGACCCGTAATCAAACCCGATTAATCCAACATTCACCCCCTTAATCGGTGTTTAATTACGCTTTTCTTCATTGCAGCGAAATCACCATCTTCTCGATCTCTACTCGAACTTTACCGGACACCCGACCTCGTGGTCACATCCAAATTCTGTCTCAACTCGACCTCTCCCGGACACCGCGACATTCACCTCAGTCACACGTAACATCTCACATGGCATCCCGCTAGAACCGTTCACTAACATCTTGACTCTTCACGGATCGACGACCTCACCCCGGCCACATCCAAAGTCACCCGATTTGAACTCTAACGCCATAATGTCACACCGGTTTTTTTTCTTTTTTTTTTATAACCTTCACTGATCACTTGTTCAAGAGGCCTCTCCACCGACCAAGAAAACAAAGCAACCTCGCTTCTACTGCTTTCTTTACCCTGCTAAACGAACACAATCCAAAGCCACCTGCTTTGACGGATCCCTTCCGTTCATTTTTCACGCACTACGTCGGCCTCCCCTTATCACGAACAAACTGATCAAGGCTGAAAATCAGCAGCACCCCCTGCTGAGAAAACTTCACAAAACAGCCACGAGACACACCGCGGTTCTTCCGTCACCCCCGTCATCCAAACCGGTACTCTCACCCACGACAACGACCGACCCGAACCACCTCCTGGTCTCCGTCTACTGCTGTAACACAGTCCCGAACAGCCCCTTTCACGTCTGCCCTCCACCGACCGACAACCCCGCCGGTGGCGGAGGCTTCCTCCGATCTTCAAACCCGCTTTCCCGGTACGAGCCCTAGGCTCTGATACCAAATGTTGGATTCAGGCCCCTCTTCACACACTCAACACACAAAATTTACGTATGTATATAAGTATATATGAAGAAGACTAGAATTGGAGAAAGCTTATATACCAAAATGAAAGGTTCTGCTTACAAGAGTTGGAGAAAATAATAAACTAAGCTACCCTATTTATAACTTAAAAAACAAAACTAAACACAGCCACACGCAATCCACGTTCACCGACTCTCAAGATAACAAACTTCCAACGTTAATCCAATAAACTCGTTCAACCATAGACCAAGTTGATATTCCACAAAACCCACGTTTAAATCTCAATTTGATGTCCCATTTTCTGGCGACCCGTGACCCGTAATCAAACCCGATTAATCCAACATTTACTATCAGGTTTTTATTTTGTTAATATTATGTTATACATCGTTCCGCTCATGTTTTTTCATTAGTTTTAGTTCTTATTTTTGTTACTGTTGCTTTTTTTCTTTGTTGATTTACTTTCAGGCTTTTATTTTGTTAATATTATGTTTATTGTTATATACCATTTCGCTCATGTTTTTTTGAAAATAGGTTTGTTAGTGTTAGGTGGCAAGTTATCAAATCATTGTCTAGGTAAGGTAGCAAGTCAGAGATCGACAAAGAGGTAATGAAAATATTCAATGTGAGAAGAGTTTAGAGATTGATTAGACGGGGTTAAAGCCTACCAAACGTTTGGTATATAATTTTTGAAAAATTGAAAATTAGTTTCGTTTCACATCCTTAAACAATCACGTCTATGAAGGATACAACTTTCAGAATGATAACGATGTTGGAGTGTATCTTGAGTAATCAAATGACTTCTCAACGTGAATTTAGACTCGAATTTGAAATCAAACAATTCTTGCACCTAGCCCTTTTGGTATCTTTTGTCATGTGACTCACGTCGTGAGCATTTCTACGTTTATCAATTATCATGCATGCATTTTGAGACGTGGGAGTTCGTGAGCATTTCTATGTTTATTAAGTGTTGTTTTTATAAGAGCAAGAAAAATGTGCGATCAAGCCAATGCATCTAATACCTATTTATACTGAGATAGGGGAGAAGTTGACTCAAAAACTGCTCTTGAACGGCTTTAAACTGCTACATAGTCGTTCATAAATGGCTATTTTTGTGTGCTATCAAGCTAGTGCATCCAATACCTATTTATACCGACATAGAGGAGAAAGATGAACCAAAAAACTGGTCTTGAAGGGCTTTAAACTGCTACATAGTCATTCATAATATGGCAGATTGATGATGACATACAGTAATAACTTGGATTCCTACCGATGATAAAGTATAGGGTATCAACCATTTGTGCCTAATATAACGCTTGTTTTAAAACTCAGAGTTAGGAGTTCTCGGCATCTACTTAAGTCATGGGTTCTTCAATGTGATTAAGCAAACCTTGATCAAAGTTGGCTACCTTGTGAAGGTGCTGAAACTTTACGAAAAAAAAACTGGTGCCCCTAAGTGGTCTGTTGAGCTTAGGGTTATCCTAAGACGTATCACCCGCAAAACCAGTGGCTACGATCAAGTTCCCTAATAAGGATTTAGGCCATTATTCATGCACTGGTTAGGGGTTTAAAGTTCTATTTTTCATAATAATGTCTTAAAGGGACCTAGCAGAGATGGTCCATGAAACCCGACCCGGCCAAGATTTCCAATCTAACTTACAGGTTATGCCAACCTGTTTTGACCCAAATTAAGATCGCTCTTTTTTACCATTACCCACCGAGCTAGCTTGCAAATTTTTCTGCATCTACTTAAATCCAGGTTCCTAAATCCAAATGTCGGGTCATAAATGCACTTTAATAAAAATGCATTAGACTTTGCATTTAAAATTTCATAAACAAAAGAAACTATATATAAGGTCATTGTAGAGCATAGCTAAAACAAATCACAGGTAACTCCGGTTTGATAATTAGAAAACTTGCAATCCAAAATTACAAACTCGCAATACCTTGTCGGTGTTGGAAAGATGCGTTGTCGTTTGAGCACAGCGAGTACTCTTTTGGCCCGTTAATGTGAATTTCCGATTTGCCAAGAAAATAAACTATAAATCTGCAAAGAAATTACTTGTTGTATCAAGGCCTTTAGATCCTCCATTGTTTTTCCTCTTTGTACCTATAGGAAAAAGAAGCAAAATTATGGAAAAGTAGATACAGGCATGTGCTTATTAGAGATTATGCAAAGGTGTATATACACTAATGTTTATTTTCTCAAAAATTAAAAGAAATCAAAACTTGCAAATGGTTTGGTTTCGGTTTCAGATTTCGATGCCTTGTCAAATAAAAATCACAACTCTGCTTACATTACAAAAAAGAAAAGAAAAAAAAAAGGCACTACCTTTTGATGATTTAGGAGGGATATTATCAGTATCCATATCCATGTCATCATCATCGTCATCACTGTCAGCAGCTGACTTACCCCCTACTTTCTTTCCAGAATCTTGAAGTAAATTATCAATATCCCACAGCTGAAAGCAAAAATGGTGATAATTAGTAACTTCTTTAATCATAGAAAAAAAAAGAGCATAACAAACGAACCTTCAATATTGAATCATGTGATATGCTTCCAAGTAACTTTCTATCATGAGAAAATGCTAATAAAAAAAACAACACATATCAAAGGCATGATTGAAGATTAGATGTTATTTTAATATACAAGATCCAGTAAAAGATAGAACACCTAATGGTCATTTACATAGAAATTATTTGCTCTTGAATCTTAAAGTACAAATCATAGGTGTGGCAAAACTAACAATTCAAAAAGGGTAAATTTGAGGTTGGGTCAAAACAAGTGAGTGTTTTCTTTCATTTTCCTTTAATTTCATAAGTACTTAATGTTTATATGATTAAACAAGTAGATTAAAGAAATTATATGGTTTTTTAAGAGCAAATAACAATAATATGTAACCCAAATTCATAATGCTTGAAAAGCTTTTGACAGTTTGACATGTTTCTAATTTAGCTACGTTTCTTATTTTCACAAGTTAGCAATAACACATAACACAATCTCGACTGAAATCAGTTGAATTGCCTATTCTTAACATGCATAAATATACATAGACACATATGTGATCTATACATCAATACTACAAATGGGGCCTACCGAGACGCTCAACAGGATATTCCGAGTGCTCTGCAATTGGCTGAATTACTCTGTTGGGTAATATACCTACCAAACTAAACACATTATGAAATAAAGTTTAGAACTCCTAGAAACCTTAAGTGAAAAAGATCATTAAAAAACCTCTCACCTGATGAGACCATTTTCAGTTCCAGCAATAACCCTCTCTTCATCAAGCTTAAGAATAATGCAAGGGGCAAATCAGTATTTTGTAAATAAAGCATGAATGGTGACGACTTATGTAACTTATCAATTGTGATGGACTGATGTGAAATTTAACCCAAATAAAACTGAAAACAAAAGACTAACCTTTAACAAAGCATTCACTGGGTTTGGAGAGAGTGCGGTAAAGCGGTCACTGAAATTAGAAATAAATTAAGCAACACTTCCCACAAAAGAAAAAAAACAATAAATTGTACTACAGAGAAACTTAAGATATCCAAAAACACATTGAATACATTTAACAAACTGGATAGCATTCAGAAGTCAGAATTACCTGCAATCCTTGAAAAATCCCCAAGAGTATAATAACATGGTTCCACTTTCTGTCCCACATATAGCTTTTCGGCCGTTCTGAGTATTTAAACCAAAGAACACGAGTTACGGACAAATTCAAAATGCAATATGATATTAAACATGCACTTAACAACTCACCTCCCTCTATTATATTTTTCTATTAACATTGTGTTCCAGAGATATAAAACCACATGGGAGAAAGTCCAGATATAGAGGTCGTTTGCCCTTCTAAACAGAGGCAATGTTGTACTTTTATCTTTAATGGACTTACATACAATGGTGCTTATATCAAATAGAGATTATATGCAACTCAGTAAAAGCTTCCGCCTCTAACATGAAAGTTCTTACATTTGAGATAATAAAATTATTACTTTCTCACCACAAAATTTTTAGTGCCAGATTGAATTTTTTTTAATACCAAACTCTTCCTTGTGAAAATGAGATTTATTTCTAATTGCTAAGGTGAGCATTGCAAATTCTACATCATATGCATACCTTCATTATCACTATTGACAATGGCTCGTCTTCAGCAAATTCTGATTGTGTTTGAACCTGTGAAAATAAGTGAGATTAAATGTATGAGCATGCTTGTGTGGAAAAGATGAGTTATTACATTATCTTAAAATCCTACCATAAATGTCCTTGAAAAATACATACCTTATTACTTCGCAGATTACTTACAGATAGAGTGCCATCTCCACTTGATAAGATAGAAATAAAGATATCATAAATTAGTATGACCAACATTAAGCTTACCCAAAACGAAAAATAAAGATAGATATTTGATACTCCCTCCTACCAACAGAGCATATTTGATTGAGTGTCAAACTGGTTCTATGTTAACCAAAAATGTGGTGTTTTGCTGCCAGCAAAAAAAATTAAACTAGAGTATTATATAAAAACATTTTGGGTTCACAATACTCTACATTTGGGTCACAGCTAGGCTTAAAAAATACAGGGTCGAACCTCCAAGGTCTGGACAGAAGCTTCTTTTAGGACAGAGGGAGTTAGTTTTTTGTTACATTTTTCTTATAAAAAGGACATTTTCTATTACCTTGTTGCTAAGAGTTTCATGGAATCAGGTTCGAAGGTCATATCAGTAATGTACTCTTCATGAACTTGAAATGAGTTGACGCAGGTCTGTTGTCTTGTATCCCATACCTACACAAGACAAATGCAGCAGCAATGTCAATTTCCAGGATATATTCATGCACACAATGAGTGATAGAACTGGTTAACATACACAAAAACAATGACTGGGAGAAGCCAAGGCAACACTACTTAGAACAGTTTGGTTTCGAGGTGACAAGATGAGTTAGCCAGGTGGGCTTGGTAACAGACTAAAATGAGTAATTTTCTAGTACGGGTCACAATGAGTCAGGTTGGGTTGTGTTGACTTGCTAGCACTTCTTTGTTCATCTTTTAAAAACAGTGAAATTTTTAATGCATTAATCTTAAATTCTTAATTACAAAAACAATATTGTTCTATGATGATAATTTGAAGCTGAATAAAAGGACTTAGGGGGTTGTATGCATTGAAAATACACTTTAGGTGCCTTTCAACCTGTTTGACCCATTCGAACAATCGGACACCTTTCCCTTTTGGGTAAAATCATGAACAAAGATTTGACTGAAACAAATATAACAAGTAAGAAACCTTTATACACCCTTCGTCACCCCCAGAAGCAATTGTTGTTTCTGTGAGATTAACCAAACGGTTGACAGCTTTCCTGCAGCACAGATAATTAGTAAATAAAAGATCAATTCTTAGTAATAACAAAAAATAAAGGACACCTACTCATGGGAGTTATCAAGGCGAGCAACTGGAGATCCGGTTTCAATATCAGTGGCCAGGATGGAACAGTCTGGAGAACCCGTGAGAATTACTGATATAGCGTAAACAAACAATAAACAACATTAAGCTCTTCATTAGAGGATTCAAGTATTCAACCAGTTTTGCATAGTATATAAACAGTGATGTCCATTACCACGTCCTTCATTTATGAATCTAACAGCTCTACATGATTCACGGTGTGCACGAACCTTCAAGACCCTACATGATAATTAACAAAGAAAACCCACATTTTATTGGCATCATTTGAAGATGATATAAACAAACTGAACATTTGTTTTCTAATTTAATCATTGCATGGTAACCACCTCTAGCAGTCTAGCGAGAGTCTTTATCTATTATGATCCACTAACTAATCATTTTTCAAATCCAAACCAAACCTGAGGATGTATTTAGGACATTCAGTTTCAAAGATTTGGACTGTAATTAACTAAATGAGAATTGATTCGTCACTGCAATACAAACCTCAGATTCTACACTTACTGGCTTATGATCGAGTTTGGATGTGCATCTAAATTAATTATCATGACATGAGGCAAAAGGAATCAGTCTAGAGTGTTTAGGAAAAATTAAAATAATTCTGATATTAAATCAGGGTCAAAATGATAAAAATTTGGAGAAGTAACTATAAAGTTACTGGACGAAAACGCGTTATTTGATAAAGGCCATAGCTTAAACAATTGATATTGATTCTTCAAATCATAGTAGTCACTTTCAAAACGCGCATCCGTTTAGCCCTGATAAATCATATGATAAACAAGGTACGAGTGGGTGCACATTAGGTGTCTTCACTTCATTAACATTAACCTTTTCCAAATGCAAACTAGACGTGATTACAAGCGTTGCTAGTGCCTAGTATAGTTAACTATTTTCACCAAAATCAAACGGATTTCTTCGTATGCCATGAGATCATCAGACACTAACCTTTGTGGTTCAGAATCTTCAGCATAACGATATCTGTAAGGCGTACAGATTTTTGGTTAGATAACATTCAACAATTTAGTATACATCCATTAATGCAAAAGTACACCAAAATCGAATAATATCATAATATGTTAACAGAATGCTTACAAGAAAAGGTTGCCGGTGATTAAACCAGCGGCGACTAGCTGATTGGAGGGATGAAAATCAAGGTCGAATGCTATATCCTTCAAATTAATCTCCATACGGATCAAAACTACACTGAATTTTTGCTACGCTATGTTCTTCAACTTAATCTACATAAATTTGAAGAAAACATTCAATCGAATATGAATGTCGAAAGCTCAAAATAAGCATGAATTGGCGATTAGTATTAACGATCAATCGAGATGGAGATAGAGCAGCTTACCTTGAAGAGGATTGGAGGAAGCGGAAGGGATGAGCAGACGTAAACCCTAAACCCTACTGGTTCTACCCTAAAATTAAGATTAGATTATAGCCCGATCAAAACCGGGTCTTCAAAAACCTTTAGAAATGTTCGGACCGCCCGAGCCGACCCGACCCAAACCAAATTTGTTGGTTCGGGAAAAATCATTTTTCAAGAATCATAATTTTCGGTTCAATCCAGAATTTTCATACCAAATCAAAACATGAACACCCCTTCTGATCCATCCTTCGTGCAACGATATCTATCAATTTTCCGGAGCTTACTAAGGTGGTGTTGTTTTGCTTAAAAAGTTCTTCTTGTCATGTTATATCTGTGTCGCGCATATCACACGCAGACATGTAATTTTGCAGACTGTTTGTTTTTTCGAATACGTTTCATTAAAAAATGTTTGTGCTGACACCGAAATTCTTGTAGATTGTCTGTCACAGGGGCAGACCTACCCACAAGGCAGGGTTAGTGTCCACTAAATTTTTTTTTGGTAGGTTTTCGATATTTCGCTACCCGTGAAACGAATTTTTCGCTACCCTTGAAAATATTTTACGCTACCCCTCGAAGCTATTTTATGGTTTTTATTTAAATCCCGACATGAAAATAGGATCAAAAGCCGTTAATTATCTAAAACTGAACAACTAATAAGTTTGTGGATTTTAAAATAGAACTTGTAAGAATAGGGGGTGAAATGAAACAAATGGAGTGGATAACAAGACTCTATCGACATTTGGAAACTGAAACATTTTGGCCCCTCAAATTTAACTTTATGCATTTTCGGATAGAAAATTCTGATGCATTTTTAATGAATGACTTTTGGCCCCTTGGACCACGGCAGGGGCTGCAACCCCTTGGACCTCGCTCCTCTCGGGGGCGCTGCCCCCGAACCCTCATTAGTCCCGACCAAAAAAAATTAAACGGCTGAACGCTACCCCTGATATTTTTTTCTGGATCCGCCCCTGGTCTGTCAAGCACGACCCGTGCTCTGATAGACACGACCTGTGCTCCCATATGTATATCACAGTTTGTGTTGGTTAAACTAATCTGAATTTACGGGGTGTTACACCCTCCACGATTTCCCCTTTTTGTTTATTTTCATATCCCCCCCCCCCCCCCCCCCCCCCACATATTTGTAACATCAAGTTTACCTCTTTCACTTCATACATGTTTAATCCCTTAAATCTTTAAGTCTTCATCCACACTTATAAATTTGTATATTAAGTTATAATCTCACAAATGTAATTATGATTTATTACCTCAAAAAACCTTTATAAAATAAGTACCAAAATATAGTGTTTAATATATCGCAAAAAAAATTGGGATGTTACACTTTAGTGGCCTTGATAAGGGCCGAATGTGGCTGCGGTTTAAGATGGTGATGAAGAAGTAATACTAGTTAATTGCATTAAACTTTCGTTAAAGACTCCCTCCAATCATCCAAGGAGAAATCCTTAGCAGCATGAGAATGAAAACACCAAAACATAGATACTCATGGGTGGGTAAGGCTCTAAGAAAATAACAAAAAAAAAAAAGCTTCTGCAATTATTGTTGTTCATTTCTAACTTCAAATACAGTACATGAAAGAAAATAACCACTAATAAATATAAAGAAATTACAAGGAAATGCAATATAGTGATGACTGCATTATGGGGCTGAACAAGAGTTTGAAGGGGTGTAGGATGGGAACATATGATCAAAGTTTTCTCGATTTAAACGTACACTTCATATGGGTCGAAATTCGATTCCATATACATTAAGACCAGACATGGTTCCTTCATAACATCTCAATTTCAAACTCATAGGAAGATAATCATCAATCTGCTTGTTACCTGAGTTGAAATCCCACACAACAACTTCCATCAATCCATCTTCTCTGTTCTTCGGAACACTTTTAATATTGTGTAAGTTTTCTATGCTTGGCCTTCTAAAATAAAGAAATTTAAACTCTTTGTTTTTTCTAAGGAGTACATCCCGCACCTTCACCGGACACCACAAACCTTTACATTTCTCAGATAGCTTGAATACGAGATAACATGCATAATCTGTATCAGGCGACAGCTTTTGCATTTCGATCTTACATTTTATCCGAAATACTTGGTGTGATAATAGCTCAGCCACCTCTAGGAAGCTACATTTACAATCAATTATATGTGAGCGAGTACAATTTTAAAGATCTAAGTATTCCAAGAAACATGAAAATTCGCTTTCCCTTCCCATTGCGTGATTTATTAGAAAGACGGCCTTCTAACACGCCCAAACCACCAAATCTAGTCTCACACTATTTCTATGGTTAAAATAAACTCAAATAGCCATTTGAACTTAGTTAGAACAACTGTTCGACGAAAATCTCAAATGACAGTTTAAAAATAGAGGCTATGAGGCATATCATAATTTCAAACAACCGTTTGAAAATGGTGTGAGATGTATATTCTGAGGTGGTGTGCATATAGTTGACCCCTATTAAGAAATAAATAAGCGTGTGTTTTGAAATAAGTTATTATGAACGAGTTGTGTATGCAAGAATATGTAAGGATAGAAGATGGCTAAAAAATGAAACCTGGATTCACTAGCAAGAGATTTCCAATTGAAACACTTCACATTAGAAGAGTCGTATAAAACCATCTTTGCTGGAAGCATGTGAAATTTCTTTTCGTTCTCTTTGCTTAGGGAGAGAAGCTATACATAAAAAAAATAATAAGAAGAAAAATTAACAAGATGAAAAAGAAAAGTTTCAGTTTTTCTGAACTTGTGATTTTGTTTTTTAGAATAAAAAAACCTTTACACATTCTTCTAGTTGGGTTGTTTCATAGTAATTAACTGACAATTTTTGCACTAGAATGAGTTTGATTTCAAAACTCTTCATAAACAATAGAAAGTTACATGTATCTCCACATTCAACTAGCATACAAATTAACTATATAAACCATATATTGTCTACTCCTTGCTTCTTGCTTGATAGTAGGTTTACCTAGTGCACATGAGCTAAACTCAGGAGCGGAATCAAAATTTTTTTGAAGGGGTAGCACAATACATAAAATTCAAAAAAAATCTACTTCACGTATGAATTTTAAGGGATAGCCGAGCTACCCTAGACCTATAAAGTTTCAACCCCAGCTAAACCAATAGTACAAATGAACACGAT
>JBCNJP010006669.1:0-13599 GCA_039602395.1 Deinandra increscens subsp. villosa
GTTTGTCTAACGGAAGTTAACCTTGAAATTCTCGGGTGTCACAGTGGTGGAGGCCGGTCGGAAATAGAGGGGCAAGGGAGGAGAGAGTTGGAGCTAGTGTGTGTTTGGTGCAAGGTTGAAGTGGTGTGGGGGTCTCCTATTTATAGTCCAAATACGGGATAATGACCCTTGGTTATGGCTAGAAACTTATGGAAAATGCACACTTAGAACCAATGGACCTTGATGTGTTGTCAACACCATGTTCACCCAACCTTTGTAGGTGACTAATTTTTATAAGATTGCTCCATGGTTTTATAAGAGTTTAACACTTTTATAAAATATAAAGTGGTTAGGAGTTTATAAAACTCATAACTTTTTAAAATAGAACCCAAGTTTATTTAATCAAATAAGGTGGTGGTTTTTATTTTTATAAAAGTTGATGGTCCAAATTTTATAAAAATATTAGTGGGTTAAAATGGTTAGGTTAAATGGTTATAAAAATTTATGGGCCAAAACAATTTACTAAATTGTTTGTATGTGGGCCTAAGCCCAATGAAAAGGGGAGTGGGCCGAAGCCCATGCGAATCGGGTAAGGGACTGGGCCGAGGCCCATGAGAAAAACAGTGGGTTGGGCCAGGTTTTTCGTTTGGTCGAGTCGGGTTACCGGGAAACGTTTCGGGTTTGTTCGGATGATTTTGGGCTTGTTGGGCCTAACCAGGCCCAATATGGTTAACGGTTATATCGTTTGGCTAAGTCTTGACAACGACAAGTTTTTGAATTTATTTTTGGTTCACATGAACGGTTTTAGTTTTGCTTGACATGATTTGTTTTTATTTTTCTCAAGTTGATACGGTTTGGTACGCGTGAATGCAACGAAGACTGTATCGTTTGTTCACGTCAGTTTTAAGCTCGATTACCATGAGTGATTAGAATCTCAGTTGTTCCTAGTCACGTAATCGCTTAAAATGTTCTCGTGTCAATGGTGAATGTCCGTGACACATGTTTAAGAAATATGTAAAAAGTACATTTTTATATTTGTTTTCTTATTGCAAAAATTCCATTAATTCCTTAATGGTCTTTAATGTTTATTAGGGCGTGTTTTCCAATACAAACGTGGGAATCAGTTTACGTCCGGTTTTTCATCGGTTACGTACAGTTACCGATAGTTAATCACAGATAAGATAAGCACATAAGGTCTAATCTAAAGTCAAAGTAAAGAGCGTTGACCTGACTTTTGGACGAGGTGTCATAGTTAATTTAATCGAGAACTATTTTATATGTTTATGTTACTTGCATTCAATGTATACTTTTGGAATTGGATATTATTAAATAATAAAATTTTAAATAGTGTCATGTGCTTATGGACAATCATCATGCCCCGACGTATTCCGTCGTCGGTTGGGGTGTGACAATATATGTGTGTGGTATGGTTTCTTGGAAAACTACTTTTATTTGGAAAACTGCAAAACCAAAGGAAATTTATACTGAATGAAGGCTATTTTAGTAATTTGACATTCTTTTTTTTAATTTCACGTACATCCACCTGTTGACTTAAAAAAAATGTTCTTTTGTTCATCTTGTCCGACCGACTATGTTGTATATATGCAATATACCTGCAACATGGTATGTTGCATATATGCAACATAGTCAGACGGAGCCCCAAAAAAACGTGTTTTTTTAGGTCGTTAGGTGACCATCAGGTGGATAAACACGAAAATTAAAAAAAAACACCAAAATTAACTAAACCCCATATATATATATATATATATATATATATATATATATATATATATATATATATATATATATAGGATTAGGATCATTTGAGAACTTTTTATTATTGTGAGAACCATGAGAACACTTCCTAGCCACACATTTGGAATCTAACATATTTTATTTATTTTAATTGAAAAGGGCAATAAAGTCTTTAACCTATATAACTAAAAAGACAAAACCCTTTTAAAATATTATTAACTATTAAAGTACTTTAACTATTAATATCTAGATTAGCAAAGATTAATTGTTTTAAATATTTTTTAAATACTTTCTTTTATGTTTTTTTTACGTTTTTAATATTTTTTTGAACTTATTTTTTATTGTTTTTTTAATTTTTCTTAACTTTTTTAAACGTTTTCATTTTTATTTTTTTAACAATTTTTTAAAACTTTTTATCAACTCATCATTTTTTACGTCTTAATAACTTTTTTTTACTTTTTAAAAAAATTATTATTTATTTTACTTTATAAATATATATTTTTTAAAAACTTTTTTCTAGTTTTTTAATTTACTTTTTCATGTTTTTAATATAATATTTTTTTATTTTTCCTTACTTATTTTTTTATGTTTTTTGAATAACTTTTTTTACTTTTTTTAAGCATTTTTATGAACTTTTTTATTAATTTTTTACTGTTTTAATTTATTTTTTAAAATATTTTATTAGTTTTTTTAATTTACTTTTTATCTTTTCTATTTAAACATTTTCATTTTTATTTTAATAATAATTTTTTAAAACTTTTTATTAACTTTTAGTTTTTTACGTTTTAAATAACTTTTTTAAAACTTTTCTATTAACTTTTTTATTAACTTTTTTTACTTCTTAAATTATTTTTTTAAACCTTTTTACTAGTTTTTTTAATTTACTTTTTATGTTTTTAATATAATATTTTTTTTTACTTTTCCCTACTTATTTTTATGTTTTTGAGTAAATTTTTTTACTTTTATTAAACATTTTTTTAAACTTCTTTTACTATTTTAATTAATTTTTTTTAAACTTTTTATTAGTGCTTTTAATCTACTTTTTATGTTTTTAAAAAATATATTTTTTTTACTTTTTTTTATTTCTGTAAGCTTATTTTTAAATGTTTATTCTAAAAAAATAATAAATGCCTACGTGCATAGAATATAGACACTAACAACCATGCAACATATGCCTACGAGGATGCAGCGATATGTGACATCTATGGATCAAGATTCATTTTTGTATAAACCATACGTGATTGTTCGATGAGATTGAACTTTTATTTTGTTTATTTTATACACCGATTAATTTTGTATTCTTGGATTTTCTAATTACCAATCCCTTTTTCATATTATTCTTATTGACTCATATGTGTAAGTACGTTTGCACCAATTTAACAACATAAAAACCCTTTTATTAGTGTAAAAACATATTTACACGTTTGTTACACCACGCTTCACGTTTGTAAGAACTCACTGCATTGGTGTAATAGGAACATGATACAAGTGTGTAACATTATGTGCACATGCAACATAGTAATATTTTACTACTTGTTAGTAAGTTTCTATAATGAATAGGTAAATATATGTAACAAGATGCAACAATGTAACAAATACATCCGAGCATGCAATATATTAACAATCATGTAATATATACCTACGAGCATGCAGTGATATGTAACATATATGGAACAAGATTCAATCCTACTTTAACTATACCTGATTGTTCGTGAGATTGAACATTTCTTTTACTTCTTTTATTATACACCATTTAATTCGGTATTCTTGGATTTCCTCATTACCGACCCCTTTTTCATTTTTTTCTTACTGACTCTTACATGTAAGAACGTTTGCACCATTTTAATAACAACCTACACCCTTTTATTAGTGTAAAAACATGTTTACATGTTTGTTACACATGCTTCAAGTATGTAAGAACTCGCTGCATTCATGTAGCAAGACCATGATACAAGTGTGTAACATTATGTGCATTTATGTAGCAATAACCTTATACACCTTTTTATTAGTGTAAAAACATATATGTAACTGTTCGTTACCCATAAGTAACTGTTCGTTGCATACATGTAACAACATGCATTCAAAAAATTGATGATTTTGAGATCTTGTTGTTTATAATTTTGATATCATTTTTTATGTTGTTTTTTGTTCTTGAAAAAAAAAATATTAGATCTTGGTATTGTTTTGGTGCTAGTATTATCATGGTTTAAGTTTTTGACGGGTGGTAACCTTTTACTACTAATTGGTAAGACTCTGTTACGGAAATGTAACGTATATGTAAGAAGGCGTAAATATGTAACAGATGCCTACGATCATGCAATATAGACAACAACAACTATGTAACAGATGCCTACGAGCATGCAACCATGTAAATACTTGTTTATATTTTTGTTACACAATGCTTAAGTTTGTAAGAACTAGCTACATGGTTGTAGCAAGAAAATGTGTTTGCGAAAATATGTTTGGGCATTTACCTGATAAATAATGTGTTTACGAAAAATTAGGGAGAAAAAAATATGATATACTGATCAATGAGAAAGAAATTTAAATATTTATATTTTTTTAATATTTTACATACGTGCAACTGTTCGTTACACATAGGTATTTGTTGGCTACACATATGTAATTGTTCGTTATCTACATGTAACAATACATTAAAAAAGCTACGGAAAAAAAATTATATAAAAAAAATAAGGAGACTATAACCAATTTAAAGATAAAAAAACGTCCTATTTAATGGTGCAATTTTTTTTATAAAATTATTATCGTATTAAAAGTTATTAACGATACAAAATGGAGTGGGGAAAGTAGATATTTATGTCACATCACCTTATCACTTCATCTCACTTTAAATATAAAATTACTTAAATGCCCTTTTCTAGATATCTAATAGATTTTTAAATTTTTATTTAACTTAAATAAATTCAAATTAATCTAGACCATTCATTTGAAAAAGTGGTTAAGATGTGTGGCTCATATCTGTTCTCGCGGTTCTCACAATATTTATTGGTTCTTAAAAGATCATATCCCTATATATATATATATATATATATATATAGGGAGATATGATTATTTGAGAACCAATTTGATTTGAGAACTAAAAAGAACTACTTTGAGCCACATGTTTATTACATGTATCCCCCCTCCCATGAATTGTAGTGGTCCCCCCTGAAATTTGTGGTTGAAATTTAGTTCTCAAATGTTCTCAAAATAAAAAGTTCTCATTTGAACCTAACCCTATATATATATATATATATATATATATATATATATATTATATATTGTAGGTCCTGAAATCTCCCCAAACACACGATATAATGATCTAACACGAGTGCGGAATCCTCGTGAGAGATTGATTCAAGAAGAATAGTAGAAGAATAGACTAGATCTAGTGAAAAGATGAAGTCTTGAATGAGAAACAGCTACTATTCGAAGCTAAGAACACCGATCGGAATCAAGAACACCTTCAAGAAGTCGTAAATGATGGATTCAAAAGCTTAGCCATAATCATCAACATGAGGTGGTATTTATACCACCTCTTACAAACACATGGGCCAATCATAAACCCAATAAGCCCAAACATAAACACTAATAAACTAGCCTACTAAACTAAATGAAACCCACTAAGCCCAGCCCAACTTATTTAATATTACAAGCCTCATAATCTAGCCTCTACAATCTTCCCCTAGGCTTGTGATATTAAATGTCTTCGATCTTTGAAATTCTTCTTCTTGACTGGCTGGCATAGATGCTGATGAAGATTCTTTCCGCAGAAATCTTCAATGGGTTTCATGACGGGCACTTGGGACTTCCTCTTGATCAGCATCAGCTTGAACTTCTTGAAATGAACAAGCAATGAAATGGAGGACTCTCATTGACTTGCTTCTTGAAAGAACTGGTTCTTGCTGTATCTTCGGTAACTGTCTTGAATATCCAAAACAATTAGAGGTTAAATTTTGAAAACCCCTAACTGTGAAGAACTTGATTGTTGAACTTGGATCTTCATGATCTCTGACTGCTCTCTGCATCACTTTCTTTTTCAAAGATTGACTTGAAATCTTCAGCTTCCCCTAAACTTGTGAGCATTTTCATTGAAAAACTTTTGAAGCTTTTGGATACTTGTAAAGATACCAACAACTTCCCCTGAACAGTTGCTTTTCAGATGGAAGTCTTGTCCGGTTGGTTCTTTAACTTGAGCAGCACCAACATCTTTCTATCATCAACCTGTCTGACACACATTTCAAAAAAAATACTCCACCAGACATTTGATGACTGGTCTTTGGGTTAGAAGGTAATTATCATCAGTTCAGATGATTCAAATTAATATTATTTTAACCAAAAACCCTAATATAGATTACGGGTTTTCTTATAAAACTTCCCCTGAACCCAAGACCTTTAAAGACTTCCCCTTAGCTGATAACTTCCCCTCAGCTAAGGACTTCCCCTGAGATAATACATATTATCTTCGAGTTCCCTTCAGATACTATGTATTATGGAAGTCTTTTCTTTAGATAATAAATATCATCCTCGAGTTCCCTTCGGATAATACTTATTATCCTCCCTCCTTCCCCTAAAAATTTGTCAAGATCTGCCGGGGGCATATGGTCATGCATTAAAACCCATGAAAAACACATTTTGACTTCTTAAATCAACCTGGCCAAGACGGAAAACAAATACAAAGAACTTAAAACTCACACAAGAAAGATAAAAATAAACAAATACTTACCAAAACCAAACATGAGAAAGTTTACAAGGGATCAAACCGTATGAATCTGACTGAGGAACCCTTTTCAGCTTCAGTTACTTGACTAGTCCAGGTGATTGCCGGTATGTTTGTCCGCTTTAAACTCAGACCCGTTTAATCCCAACCGAATGCGTTATGCTTAATATAGTACAATATTACCGTCATGTTTAATTGTCCCCACACCCAATTGTACATAGCAAAACCTACCCAACCTCAGAGTTTATTGAGGATTCACAAACCCCCAACTTGAGGAACCATGCAACACTGCTTTGACTACCACTTATTTCATTAACCATCAGTTGGTGATCAGGTCGGCTGCTAAGCACGCAAAGAAGACCAACTGAGTGATTATTTATTCTCTTTTCTTTTTCATTTTCTTTTTCTTTTCTTTTTTTCTTTTTCCTTTCTTTTTCATTTTCTTTTGCTCTGTGGTGTTGTCAAGATAGCATAAACATGGCGTGTGAGAGAGTGAATACTAGGTATAATTACCACTCTCAACCCGTTTTTGCTGGGACTTAGTCTTTTAAACCATGCAACCTAGGATGGGAAACTAAACATATATATCTTTTAAGTTCACTGCACTTTCATTGGTGGTCATAAGTTTAGGTCGAGCCTACCGAGCATATCACCGTGGAGCTTGCCTTTCACTTCCGCCTTACGCGTGTCAGCCATCTCCAACCCGGTCATTCATTTTACTTCCCCTAAACTTCTCAAAAACAAGACACAAACAATTAAAAATTCAAAAGCACACTATTTTTGAGGGGTCAACTTTTTCTTCATCTTTACATTTCTTCCCCTTGCTTTTTGATTTTTAATGTCACAATCTTGTGAACATCATTCATTTTTTTTTTTTTTTTTTTTTTTTTTGAACAAGTAAACAAAACACACAAACACACTTAAAAGAAAAACACAAAATTGTGAAGATTATCTGGCCAAGCTAACTTTCAAAGTATTGATTTTGAAAATTTTAGAAAATTGGGTTTCATGACATGCACTCGTTATTTCATTTGAAGTCAAACACTTAATCAATCAATTGAAAATTTTAGGAAATTTGGTTTGACTCCAAACACCCTTTGCCGCTTCATTCACACAACCAAGTTAAGAACATTACCTTTCGTGCTGATTTTGACATTTTACCTCTCAAAGAGACATACCTTTCATTGTATAGATATCTTGTCATGACATGAAGATACGTCTCCTAAACTGTGCCTGGAACAATCACTTACCAACAAACAACTTAATAAAAAAAATGTTAGTGATAATCCTCCTTGATCGTTCCTGCACAGAGTGAGAGATTAGTTAGCCATTGGTACCCAGGCCATTGTTTTTCTGGGTACACCTGAGGAATCAATAAAGGATACTTCTTGTAAGAACATCCCCTTTGAAAAATCAGGAAGTTGGGATGGAGCTGCTTTGATTTTAGGCTTCCAAGTTCCAGGTGATTTAACATTTGTTTTAATCACTTTCGGAGTAGTGACTTTAGGTATTTCAACCTTCTTCGTTTTAGTTTCATTTTTCAAAACAGTTTTTGTTTTAGCCACCTTTGGAGCTGTGACTTTAGGTATTTCAACCTTCTTCATTTTAGTTTCATTTTTTAAAACAGTTTTAGTTACCTTGGGAGGGGTAACTTTGGGTTTTTCAGACCTTGGTTGTTTTGAAAATGGTTTCTTCACCTGTTTTTGGAAATTTTGGTAACTTGAAAAGCTGTTGTTTTGATTCAAAGCTTTTCTTTCAGCTTTGGCAGCACCCCAATGTTGATCAGAGGGTTTAACCTTGGGAGTAACAGTCTTCATTGCCTTAGGTTTCTGCACCATCATCGGCTTAGACTTCACAGACTCCTGAGATGAAACCTTTTGATTTTTTGGAAAATAGGGTTCATAGGGGCGATACAGGCAGTTTCTAGCAATATGACCAGCGATGCCACAATTAAAGCAAGTCTGCTTCTTTAGATAGAAGTCAGACGTGTACCCATTCGTCTTTGGTGGCTGATATGGAGCTGGTTTGCCTTGTGTCTGCTTCGTTGCTTTGACTGCTGCTTCAGATTTGACTTTCTGCTGGTTCGTCGAAGCCTGTGTCGAACCTGTCTTTACTATCTTTGTGCTTCCTTGATTCTTTGACGTTGAAGCACCATCCTTGCAATTACAACAGCAACTGCATGATCCAACTGAAGAAATAGGAGACACAGCTACTCCCTTGAGTTTTTCATTCTTCACTCCAGCTGTTGGCTTCACACTTGGATGCTTGATGGTGATCTTTGGCTTCTCAACTTTGGCTTCACTGATCACTCCATCAGTTAGTCCCTTGAACTTGGAGGAGAAGGATGGTAAGTCATACCCAACATCTGGTTCTTGGTCAAACATAGATCCAGATGTCATAAAGATCTTCCCCTCAGGCCGTGTTGTCAAGATCACCTTTTCCCTTTTGACTTCGTCAACAACTTTCAAGCATGGGGTTTCAATTTTAGGGTATGGTTTCAACTCTACCCCAGCTTCATCAGACTTGGAGCTATGACATCTGTTATACTCCTGGCACTCAGCATCATCTCTTGATACATCTTTTACTCTCCCTTCACCATAAGTCATATTTGCTTCATTATCAATTTCTTCTTGAGTCAATGGTGTAGTTCCAACCAAGGCACTGTCAATAGGAGGAGCAGCTTCTTTATAATCAGACTCGGTTCGTACAACTTGATTCTCACTAAGAAGTATTCCGATAATGTCTCTGGGAACTGGTGGAGGTATGATGCTGTTTGCAGCCAAGGCCTTATCAGTCTTTTCTGATCCAAATCCAGGTGTGTGTTTCCCAACTTGACCAGTCACAACAGCATGTGACAATTCCTTTCCAGCATCAAGCATTCTAGATTATGAGGCTTGTAATATTAAATAAGTTGGGCTGGGCTTAGTGGGTTTCATTTAGTTTAGTAGGCTAGTTTATTAGTGTTTATGTTTGGGCTTATTGGGTTTATGATTGGCCCATGTGTTTGTAAGAGGTGGTATAAATACCACCTCATGTTGATGATTATGGCTAAGCTTTTGAATCCATCATTTACGACTTCTTGAAGGTGTTCTTGATTCCGATCGGTGTTCTTAGCTTCGAATAGTAGCTGTTTCTCATTCAAGACTTCATCTTTTCACTAGATCTAGTCTATTCTTCTACTATTCTTCTTGAATCAATCTCTCACGAGGATTCCGCACTCGTGTTAGATCATTATATCGTGTGTTTGGGGAGATTTCAGGACCTACATATATATATATATATATATATATATATATATATATATATAGGGGAGAGAACTAATATTAACTACTCCTTAAAGCATTAACCAAATAACTAACATCTAATGGTTAAAAAAGACTAGATTTAACAAGATCTTGCCATATGTCTTTTTTTCTTTTTTTTTAATCATAAAGGGCAAATCTGTCATTTAACATACCAACATAAAACACGCCCTTCTTTTAAAAAAGCCTATAACTTTTTTATACTTCGTCAGATTTTTATAAAAGTTGCACCGTTAAAGTCATGACATTTTTATCTTTAATTCAAGTATAGTCTCGACGTTTTTTACTATCGTTTTCTCAAACGTACGATTCAGCACTAGTGTTACAACCAATAACATCATTGTCATAACTTTAAACAAATAACAAAAATACACCCATACATTCATAACTAGTAGCATCTATATTTCTACCTAGGTACAACTACATATGCATGTATTACAAACTATAAATGCATCAATATCTCGAACGTACGATGTAGCACTAGTGTTACAGCCACTAACATCAATGTCATAATTATTAACAATAAACAAAATTACATCCATACACTCATAATCAGTACCATCGATGTTTCTACTTAAGTACAACTGCATATGCATATATTACAACCTACAAATGCATATAAACACCGATGCTATAACCATTAATGGTGGTGTGATGACTGGTAACACCATTGCTATCAAGATTCAACAAAAAATAATCAAATATACAACTAAGTATACACAAATTACAAACTATAAAGCATCAAGATTCAACAAAAAAAAAACATACCTGAGTAACAAATTTGTAGACAAAATTAATGAATATAATTACATCCATAAATATCTAAAAAAATGGAACTCAGACAAGAACTCAAACTCTTCATGGGTTCTTCAACCCCTTCTTTGACTTTAAAAGTCAAAATCTAAAAACAAAAAAATACTTGTAGATCAACAAATAAAAATAACGATTCAAAAGGTATTACGAATCTCGTTGTTTCTTCAATGAGGTATTTGCAAGTTGCTAAGCAAAATATATAGGTATTAGCCACATTATCACATCATCTCTATTGTCTCTGGAACAAAATCACAAAAAAATTAATAATAATAGTTATGTGAAATCATATAATCAAAAATAATAAATATATATATGTGAAAACAAGACCCCCAACATAAAAATCAGAATGCTTTTCTTGGAATACGGCTTACAAGAACCCCAAAAACACAATGCGACAAAAAAGCCCAGAACCCCAACATAAAAAAAAAATGTTATTGTCTCTGTAATATGGCTTACCGGAGATATCCTCGTCATCACATCCTTCGTCAAGTTGAAAATTTATGAAAGCGAACCCATATCTTGTTTGCTTGAAATCGGAAAATGGAGGGTTAGGCGCTAGCTTGAAATCGGAAATCGGAAATCAAAAATGGAGAGGAACCGATGATCAATTTTGAGCGGTTGGATAAAGGGGGGTCGCCGGAGAGCAGATGCTTGGATCTTCATGAAAATCGTTTGGGCTTGGACGACGGTGGCAGATCTGGTTTGGAGAAGACATGAGAGAGAGAGTAATAAAGTCAGATTTGTGGGGTGTGTAAATTACCATTTGGCCCTCTTTTAAATGTGAGCCATAGATTTTTGTCAAAAAGTAAGATTAATTTACAGCTCTTGGATTAAAAAATGGATGTCAAAAAGTAAGATTAATTTACAGCTCTTGGATTAAAAAATGGATGAACCAGATTTGGTTAATTGGTTATTGCTTTAAGACTTGGTTAATAATTGTTCTTATCCCTATATATATATATATATATATATATATATATATATATATATATATATATAGTGAAAGGTTCATTGTAGACCCCTTAAAAAGTGTAGACCCGTAAACCCCTATATTGTTCTACAAAACTCACTAAAAATTATAAAACTCATTGCTGTTGAATTTGGTTTTTTTTAAGACTTTTTTTATTTTGTCATATTTCTATCTTTATATTTTAATTTAGGGTTTTATTTATAAATTTTTTAGTTTTTTCTTTATTTTTTATTTTCTTAATTTCAAATTATAATTTTTATTGAGTTTTATAAAACATCGATTTTTAAAGTTGTAGTGAGTTTTAAAAACAATGAGTTTTAAACTTAAGAGTGAGTTTTATAATTTGTAGTGAGTTCTATAATTTTCAATGAGTTTTATAGAACATTGATTTTTAAAGTTGTAGTGAGTTTTAAACACAACAGTGAGTTTTAAAACTCGGCAATGAGTTATATAATTTTTAGTGAGTTTTATAGAATAATACAACATTTTTTAAACAACAATTATATTTCAATGTGTCCAACAACTTTCTAGGTTTTCTTTTTTATTTTTAAAAACTTATCGCATAAAACAAAACCAAACTCCACAGCAATGAGCTTTATAATATTATTGAGTTTCATAGAACAATATAGGGGTCTACAGTGCCTACAAATTTTTAATGGGTCTACAATGAACCAAATCGATTCCGACCACTTCATTTCACGGCCCTCTTGTGAAACTGGAATTCTTGGGATATATTTGCTCATGTAGTAGTTTAATGTTAGTAACTAAATCACTAGTTGGTGGGAACTTACTTGAAGTCGTCAACCCAGATTCATACTATGGAGTTAGAATTCCCCAAAGAGCTTGGTTAACAAATAAGCACTCATCTCACTAGGAACCAATCCATCGTCATCATACCGAGGGCCAATGTTCCCGTCATTCACAGCCGGTGTCTTCCCTTTATCATTGTGGTTAGGCTCATGACTACGCCATCCGTAGGTGTTGTAATCAACGACTTGGGTGTATTCATTTTCATCTTCAGACCGGTACCACTTTCTTTGTTTGCACGGTGTAACACAACTCACAAAATTGGCCTTGTAGATCTTCTAATTGTTGCTCAATTGTTCTGGCTTCATATTCCATGGGTTTTGCAGGAGAGGCTGAGATAGAACCTTCTTTTTTTTTAAACGGTGGAGTATGGAATTTGATGGAGTCGAAACGGAACGTGTTTCGGCTCTGATACCAGATGTTGTATATCCGGTGACGGAAATGATAAAGAAACGGGAAATAAAACAAATATATAGACGATGATCGAATTGGGATACAATCTCACCACCCAACTTAAATCGAAGAGCTTCCTGAATCGACAATCGAATACAGATTTCACCACCGAGACTCTAGTAAAGGTTCCAAAGATCACCTCTTAAAGTTGCTAAATTTTGAGATAGCAATGGAAGAAATTATTATCTCAAACCAGAGAACACAGTCGATTTTTTTCTTAAACACAAATTCACTACCCCATCTCATTCATTCATGTCGAATACATAACCATCCATGCACACTATACCATGATCCTCACTAATAGAAAATCTACCCTAATATACGTAACTGATGGATCATGGGCCATTTAGGGAATTATATATAATACAACAAAATTTGGGAAATGAATAGTGGAGTTTTTGGGATTTCAAACTTTGGCCACGCAAATTTGGTACTTTGACATTTTCTACTCTTAAAACTTTACAAACTTTTTTTAATGAAATAGTAAACTTTAAGTTTTCATAGTTTGGCCACATATGTTTCATACTTTTACGTTTTCTACCCTCTAACTTATATATAGTACAACAAGATTTAGGAAAGGAATAGTGGGGTTTTGGGGTTTCAAACTTTTGCTACGTAAGTTTGGTACTTTGACGTTTTCTACCCTTAAACTTTTACAATTTGTTTTTTTAAGGAAATAGTAAACTTTAGGTTTTCATAGTTTAGCCCACGTATGTTTCATACTTTTACGTTTTGTGACATCCGAGAATTTCAAGGTTTACTTCCGTTAGACAATTCCGTTAGTTACGTTATAAGTGTTA
>JBCNJP010006675.1:0-19663 GCA_039602395.1 Deinandra increscens subsp. villosa
GTAAACCAAAAGGCATAGCAGTATAGTAATATATACCTATTGGAGTTATAAAGGTTGTATGCTCCTGACCACAGGTGTAACATCCCACATTGGTGGGGAGGAGAACTAAGCATGCCTTTATAAGGGTGTGGATACCTCCCCCACCAAGACGCGTTTTAAATCCGTGAGGGGCGGATGCCTGAGGGCATGCCGGCTGCCAAAGCGGACAATATCTTGGTGCGACGGGTCTGGGCTGTTACAGATGGTATCAGAGCCGGTCGTCGGCCAGTGTGCCAGCGAGGACGCTGGTCCCCTAAGGGGGGAGGATTGTAACATCCCATATTGGTGGGGAGGAGAACTAAGCATGCCTTTATAAGGGTGTGGATACCTCCCCCACCAAGACGCGTTTTAAATCCGTGAGGGGCGGATGCCTGAGGGCATGCCGGCTGCCAAAGCGGACAATATCTTGGTGCGACGGGTCTGGGCTGTTACAACAGGGTTCCATCTGGATTTGTTGGAATCTCAAAGAGGCGTCCATGAAAGTGAGCATCTCATGACCTGCTGTGGCATCCACCATTGCATCGATGTGGGGAAGTGGGAAAGGATCCTTAGGATAGGCCTTTTTTAAGTCAGTGTAATCCACACAGACTCTCCACCTCCCATTCTTTTTCTGGACCACCACTACATTCGCTAGCCACCTGGGATATTTGAATTCCCTGATCATTTTTGTCTTGAGAAGCTTGTCAACTTCTTCCTGGATGATTGCATTCTTTTTTGGAGCGAACTTCCTTCTCTTTTGCTGTATTGGCCTGAAAAAAGGATCTAAACCAAGTTTATGAGTAATAACATGTGTAGGAATACCTGTCATATCCTCGTGTTTCCATGCAAAAGTTGAGGCTCTCGCTTTGAGAAGCTCAACCAGATTCTTTTCAACTTCCTGTGGGATGCTGGTCCCGATGAGCACCTTGATTTCAGGGTTCTCAGGATTCAGCTGGACTTCTTTAACATTGAGCTCCTTGTCTTCCTGTTCCTCGGGTGCTCTTTTCTGTAATTGCTATCCCTTCGTTAATTTTGTTGTATTCTTCATAGAAGTTGAGTAGCAGTTCTTGGCTTCCTGTTGGTCACTTTCAATCCTGACAATTCCCCAGGGTGTAGGAAGCTTGATACACTGGTGATAAGTCGAATGGACTGCCTTCATCTCGTGAATCCATGGCCTGCCAAGAATAATATTGCAACAAGAGAGATAATCTATAACACAGAATTTCTGCATGCAATTTACTCCCTCTATATATACTGGTAGTCTAACTTCTCCAACGGTGCTCTTGGTTTCGCCACTGAAGCCAACTAAGACTGAGGATCTTGCCATAATTTCTGATTCTAGGATGCCCATCTTTTTTAGCACGTCCAGATGGATTATGTTGACAGAGCTTCCGTTTTCTATCAGGATCCTGCGTACAAAATGGTTAGCAATATATAAAGTAACCACCAGGCTATCATGGTGGGGATCCTGAACGTGGGAGCGGTCGCTCTCATCAAAGGATATCGTCTTCTCCTGAGTCAGGGTGGAAGTCCGAATAGGTCTGGATCCCTGTTCAAACTTAGACTCCTTAGCATGCTTCTTGGCTGAGGAGTAGGAAGTGCCACATATGTCTGAGCCTCCTGATATAAAGTTGATGATTTGAGCATCCTGTGGTGGTGAAGCTGCTCTCTGGGGAGGCTGGTCAGCTTCTTGAATTTTGCTCTTCTTTCTACCCAGCAGCTCCTTTAGGTGCCCCTTGCTGAGCAGGTAGCTGATTTCTTTCCTGAGTGCAATGCATTCGTCTGTCAGATGGCCAAAATCTTCATGATAGGCACACCACTTTGATTTGTCCTTCCAGGATGCCTGCTTGGTATCCTTCGTGGGCCACCTTGCCTTTTCACCTAGGTCCTGCATAGCACACATCAAACCACCAATGTCAACTGAAAAACAGTATTCAGATACCTTGGGATACTCCTCATCATCGTCATCTTGGTCTACAGCGTTCAGTGGCGGACCTAGAAAGTTAATTCATGGGGGTCGGAATTCTTTTAGGTCGAGAGTACACTCTAAATATTGAATTTTTCCGGGCTCATACGAGTCGGGTCGGATAAAATCGCTATCGTTATTCGTTATAGTGATCATGTCCCGTAATACATGCTTATTATAAATGGCCTAATAATATCAAGTTATAAATACAAATTATTTATAATTAATTTATTAAACAATGTTAAGAACATATATGCTTTATAAAATCCACTTTGATTTCATATGTATGTTTGGAATCCAAAAATCTAATTAAAGAATAATTAATCTAAAGTAAAGACTAAATAAAACGATAAATAAAAGGATAAAAAGTAAGATAAATAAAACAAAAATAAGTTTTTATACTAAATAAATTGAGACTCAGAAGTAGTGAAAGCATTGTCAGACACATCATGCCCTATATTTTGACTATACATCACCTTTTTACGTTGTTCCTGTAGAGTATTATTTTCCTATTATCTACTCATCTTCTTCATTGTTTCTTTTTCTCACCGTCATTTTTCTTGCTCTTACAATAGGTTGTCGGAAAATTTATAATGTCGCCGGAAAATTTATAAGATGCTTTTCTTTTGGTCTCTTCTCTCTCTCAAAATTTCATGGGGGTCGACGATAAAATTTCTTGGGGGTCAGTCAAGATCAGATCATATATTTAACACTAAGAAGAAAAAATCCATGGGTGTCGGATGAACCCCATGGCTAAGCCATGGGTCCGCCCCTGACAGCGTTGATCTTTGGATTCTCTGATTTGGAATATGGCCGGGATCTGTATTGCTTCCCGGGGGATTCTTATTTTTTACCGTTAGAATCGTACTTGGGAACGTCCAGTCTATGATGGATCTTCTTGTCGTCTTCCAAACGGATGAACCTCAAGGCTCTGCTTCAAACTTCGTCAAGGTTTCTGCAAGGAGTCATAACAATATCATCATAAAATCGGGAATCCCTACAGAGTCCCATCTTGAATGCTTCGACTGCCGCTGCCATATCCAGGTTGGGAATCTCGAGAGATTCTCTCCCGAATCTGGCAATAGAGTCTCTAAGTGGTTCTTCTGGCTTCTGAACTACCCTGTACAAATCACCTGTGAGCTTCTCAAAGGTCCTGCTACAAGAGAACTGATTATTAAACAGGTTAACCAAGTGAGAAAACGAAGTAATAGAGTTAGGAGGGATGCTCAGTAGCCATTTCATGGCTGGTCCTGTAAGAGTCGAACCAAAGCCTTTGCATAGACAAGCTTCCTTGATATCCAGGGGGGATAGTATTGATTTCCATGCGCTCCCTGTAATGTGCTACATGCTCCTCAGGATCCGTCGTCCCGTCATAGAGTTTCATGCTAGGCGTCTGGAAGCGCTTGGGAATCTCAACTGCTGAGATTGGCCAAGTGAACCTCGAGATCCTGTGGCTCTCAAGGGGAACCTCAGGGATAGGTTTAATTATCCCTGGAACGCTTGATATCATTTCTTTCAACTTTTGGAGCTCCCTAGCAATACTTGGATGAATACCTGCATCATAAGGAACACCCTGGTTAGAAACGACATGAATTGAATTTGACACATTACCTGGGCCAGGATTCTGGACTGAGATCCTGGGGGTGTATCCATAGCTCGTCGGGAAGCTTGGCTCCATAGTGGCTGCTGTTTGCATGGGGATGAAGTCACCATCATGCACATCTGAGGAGCTGCTCTTGAAGATTCCTGCAGAAACATAAATATTAGAATGTTGATATCCTTGGGAATTCTGGCCTGGATTCCCGGCAGAGAGAGGATATCCTTGAGATGGTGTAGCTAAGGATCCCAGCGACAGCGGAACCCAAGGATCCCTGGAGCGCGACTGCGAGGATTCTGGCAGGGCAGCTCCTAAGAATCCAACATTACTCCCTGTATATCCAGTGGTCTGGGAAGTCATTGTAGGGGCTGTAGTGAAGCCTGTCGCTGATTTGTAATTGTAACGAGACGGAACCGAGGATCCCCAAGCATTGAAGTTGAGATGCCTGGGGAATAGAGGACTCTGTTCCTCCACTGGTTTCTTAGACTTCTTAAGCTCTTCAATCTCCTTCATCACCGTTTGATTGGTCTTTTCTTGCTGATCCATCTGACCCTTCACCTGCCTGATCAAAGCAAACAAATCATTGTTAGTAATAACAGGATCAACGGATTGAACCTAGGATCCTGTGAATACAGGATAGTCAGCTTTTCTCGGCTGCTCGTCCACTTTCTTCAGTCGGTCATTATTGTTCTTCTGGCTTCCTGGAGCGGAAGGAAGAGGAGGAACGGAGGACGATGTAGAAGCCGAAACAGATTTTTGTACGTTTGACATCTTTGGGATTGAAGATAAAATAGAGCGGATGAAGAACGAAAATTTTTTAGAATGAAGCACCTCTTGTCCCACGGTGGGCGCCAAACTGTTTTGGTCAAAAAGTCACAAAGAAATTTCGTATTCCAAACTTAGATTGTGAGGTAGTGTGCTTAACAATCAAAAGAGTAAATAATCCAAGTTAGGATGGTGACACGATGATTTAGCGAGGAAAACTCCAGAATCCTTCGAGTTGCCTCTGGGAATCCTGGATAAAAACCTCAGGAGCCGGCCGAATAGCCTGCCTCCTAGTCAATTTTATTGATACTGAAACAGAGGATTACAAAGGGTTGGAGGTTTGATTGACCAAGACTATGTGATACAATGCTTTGCAGTCTTAACTAAGCTAGAGAGTGCGTTGTGTGTGTTCCTATAGATCGAATCCTCAATTTAATATATAACAAACAAACTAACTAGCTATCCGGGATTCCCGGGATCTCTTCTTCCCACTTTCTTGACCGTTGAAGCAGGATCGACCCACTGATCCACGTATTAGTCAGCTTAGTCTTTAAGAGTTAGTTGAGACTCCGTTACCACCTGCAAACAATTAAACACGAGGCAAAATAGAGGTTAGGTATATATCGTAAATTCAGGATACCTGGACTAATAGGACTCCCAAACTGTCTTCGGATTCCTGAGCCGCTCGAGCTTCTTGTTGAGCATCCTGAAAATCAACCCCTAACAAAAGCATAGGAAGAAGAAAACCAAAAGTGGTCTCTGTTGGATATTATGTGTCCTGACCCGACAAATCTTGAACCCGACCCGGTTACGACCCGTAGGAGTTACACCGGGTGCAACGAACTCTAAACCCGCTTAAGAGTTAACCGGTAAAAGAAACGGAAACGTTTGATTATATATATTATTTATAATAGTTATAAATAATTAATAATCACTAATATTATTATTACCGGCTTAATAATAAAGGGTGAACGATATTTAAATAAAAGTGGTTTTATTTAAATTCACGGTCGAGCTATTCGTTATTGAAATATTTTTCTAACATTAGCTCGTGGGCTCGCGTACGAGATGAGTTTTATATTCGAGAGAGGCCCGTCGCGAATTATTGCTCATCTAATAAATATTAGATGATTAGGGGATTAACCCTAATCAATCATTATAATCCTCGACGGCTAAAAGAAAAGAAAGAAGAAAATTCTTCTTTCTTTCTCTCGTACAAATCCACGAACAGAAAACGGCGATGCCGTTTTTCGTCGATCTCGTCACCGCCGTCATCCAGCGGCCATCTACGCACCACCATAACTTGGTGGTGGTTGCTAGTTAGGGTGTTCCATCAGTCAACGCACGTAGACCGCCTTACGGTCTAGAGATCGCCGCTTTGTACGCCCAGATCCGCCGCTCGGTTCGCCGCCAATCGCCGCCGCAAAACTGCCGATCGCCACCGTGAAACTCGACGCCACCGCCGCCGCCGTTCGCCGTTGTCACCACCGTCACCCGCCGCCACCACCGCGGATCGCACGCCGTCGCGTCACCGTCGCCCGTCGACGTGAGTCCGACGCTTTTCGTCGTGCGCCGTCTCCGGTTGCAATCAGATCTAAAATCTGATTGATCTCGTAGTCTCGCGAGACGAGACGTATGTCAAGACGTACTCTCGCGATGCGTAATGACCACGTGTCATAAACGCCGTCCCGTAGGGGTACGCGACACCGGACCACGAGAATAATCGCGATACGCGACAACCGTATGAGACCGAAAGTGGTTCGTTCCGTTTCAACCTAGCGCTTCGTTCGTTGAAACTCGGTGTCTCGAACGTTTGTTCAACACCGCCAAGGTATATCTAAACTCACTATTAGTTTAGATTATTTATTTATTTATTTATTTCTGTGTTTGCGTGTTCGGTAATCGGATCCTGTTGCGTACTGGTATTTGTGTTAATTGATTAAATAGTTTTAATATATATAATTTGTTATATATGTATATATATATATATTTATATATATAATCTTATTCCGCTGCGTTATAGAATTAATTATATATTAATTCGGTAAACTCCTTTATAAACTATTAATCTATCGGTCACGTAATTTTAAAATATGTCACCGGGCGACCCGAATACCACTGCCAAATCCCAACAGTGGTATCAGAGCCTTGATTACCACGCGCAAATCGGAACCGGTCGGTTTTAAACCGGTGGATTCGCAAACTGGGGTTAAACGCCCGAAAGTTGCGAATCAGATTTTAATTTGTATTGCATATTTAAATTGCATTTTGGTCAACTTTATTTTGACCAATTAAATTGCAATTCATTTTGATTGTGTTTTATATGTATTCGGCTCGACCCTTGTTTGACTGTTGCTTGATTATTTTACTGTTATGGTTTGGCCCATGTTTTTGGCCCATTATTATAATAGTTTAGACTTTGGGTTGGCCCACCATTTTTGGGTTCAAAATTGTAATTAGGTTTTTCTTTTTACGAAATCTTCTACTTTGGCAAAAGTTGTCATCAAGAAGACCCGAAGATCCAATTGATGTCAAGAGGCGTCTTGAGGTCAGTGGGAGCTTACAGAACCTGCACGCTACATGAAGATGTCTGCCTTGTGGTCGTTTTTTGCTTTTGTCCCGTGACCCATTTGGTCTCGCTAAAAAGGCTCTAGCAAGACCAAAACCCTAATGGCCGAATACATATTCGTTTTTGCTTGTTTTGGTTGCTTGGTTTAATAGTCGTATTACACACCAACTGAAACACCGAAATCCTTTTAAAATGGTTTTAAAACTGAGAATACAATCAATAGGTTACAAGTTCTAAAAGCCTTTACAACTTGACCTAAATTTTAATGTAACCACCTTAATGAGTTTTTCTTTGAAAATTTTCAAACTTTATAAAACTCAATCAAACTTAATAAGTCATTTATTAACTTTTGACTGGTTACATAACTCGCGACAACCTAGTTGTATTTTTACATAATAGGTTATTTAAAATAAATGTCCCGAGTGATGATAGGGTTTATCGTTTGTGTCCAACGATCACCAATATTAAAATTGATTTTAATATCCCTATCTGGTAATTAAAAAACTGATAGTTCGTGCCATCCCATCTCAAGTCGAACTTGGAACGTATTTACCGGAGCATCAGTGTTGGAGTATTTCAACACCGCACTTGGTGCCGAGGGTACCTTCTGAGGCGAGGACATTGGAGTATTTCAACACCGTGTCCGTCGCATCGACCATTTAGGATTACTATCGCTTTAGATGTATATGTTCGTAGTGTTGGAGTATTTCAACACCGCGCTACGGGTGTGTATTGCTAAAGTGGGCACGGATGCGGCTAAACGTATCGCAAAATATACAAGTATGTATATAGCGGCCTCATATCGAGAGTTGTGACAGTGATTTCGCAATTGACACCCGCTGTCAGTTTGGTTACACAAATTTGCTCCTGAGGCTCATTTGGCGGTCTCAAGTAAACTTGTCTAATCGAATTCTCAATTTTCTTATAAAATAAATCTTACCAATTTATAATAAGAAAATACTCTACATCGAAAATACTAATGTATTGTGCTTTGCTTATCATTTCATAATGGCTAATGAAAACAAATCCCTTCTCCCTTTTAAATCAGTCCTCCAGTAGGACAAATCAAATAACACCAACTTTCATCTTGTTGAAACAAACTCAGAAGATGTTCTGACATTCTTTCACAAACTCTATGTCTTGAAGAGCCCAATCGCCGTAGTTGTGTTCCTTATAGGAATACAACGCGCCTGGATTAAACAACATAACACTAACACCTCTAAGGTGGATAGTATTATGCAGGCTCGCATGTTTCCTGATAGTCAGCAAAAATGCAAGACTTGAGTATCAATGACATAACAAACAAGCTTAACTACATGTTTCGTTTCTCGATGGAGAGAGCTCCATGCAAGGCTCTTCTCCATAGGACCATGTCATTAAGATGAAAGGGTACCAGTATCACCTGATTCAACTTGGTTACCCCACGAGTATCTGGGCTTATACCTTTTCACTACTATAGAACCAGTTATACTGTGTGCTTTAGTGAAAAGTTCAACCAGTTGATAGCATTATGCTCAACTGACACTTCGTGTGTCATAGGTGATTGCTACCGTGTTAAAATGCCTCGTACCAAGAAAAGAGTATCGACTCTAAGGGCAATAAAAGGTTGTGATCATTTGGCATCAACGCCCATGGCAAAAGATTTGTACGATCATTGCTGCATCATCATGACAAGCACCAGTGCTCCGTGAACGACAAATCGGGTACTATACACTACCCCGTTAAGCTCAAAGAAAATGGAGAACGTTAGACTTCTCTGTTGGTATTCAAACTAATATTATTAGATTTTCACGAGTATTCCCCAACGCATGCATGCATGCCTTGTTGGAACGTGAAAATAAGAAAAGCTTAAATCGAGGGACACATGATTCGAATTACCCTTTTAGGCCATTTGCTTTCAATCATGTCTTTCACTCCTTGGTAGTATTCAAAACAAGTTGTTGTTTTGACCTAGCTCGTCTGGGATTAATACTTTGCATTTCACTGGTTTTATATCAGACTAATAACATAAGTTGAAGTTTCTTTATGAAACATACCTGGTTCTAATGATTCTTGTTTGTGACTTATTCGTGTAAGCAAGACATGCATAAAAGGATACGGCCCAACTGGACCCTATGATCCACCATGGGATTAAGTTTCCTGATACGTGTCGTGCTTTCACAAACTCACAACCAAATCCTTCACTCATTCGAGTGAACTGTTAAATGTTCTTTCTAGGCTTAGACACTCTTGTGTTGGCAAACCTAAAAGAACCATATAACAAGAATCATAAAAGTTACTTCATAACTATGACCGTAATCATAGTGAATATGCTTATGGTTATAAGCATCAATGAAAATTCTTGAGTTGTACAAGAACATTTCAAAATGAAGTCAAAGAACCAGCTTTACAAATACGATCACAATTCTAAGTCTGATCGTAATAAAGAATACCTAAGCTTGACGAACCCTAAAATCATCTTAAGATATGTGAAAGATTTTTCACTAATATGGTCCTACGTGCACAGCCTTGACCTGAGCACATGATAGGA
Source organism: Deinandra increscens subsp. villosa (assembly GCA_039602395.1). Classification (NCBI taxonomy): domain Eukaryota; kingdom Viridiplantae; phylum Streptophyta; class Magnoliopsida; order Asterales; family Asteraceae; genus Deinandra; species Deinandra increscens. The sequence continues at coordinate 9,446 of JBCNJP010006675.1, forward strand.
ATCAAACGATGCTTGTCAACATTTGAAAGATGATATATAGGAAATATTTGCCATACACACCCCTATTGAGTATCACTCTCTTCATCACCACTCGCCTGATATATCTAGTATCGAATGTCTTTTGACAATGAGAATTTATTCTCGTTAGATACTACATATAACAATGGATACTACTTCCACCATCCATATGGAATTCTAATTCCACACAGAAGATAGAAAGTTGTGTTCTGGCTTCTGAAATGGAAGGTTAAGTTCCCAAGTTATTTAACTGGAACTAGAAGTAAAGGACGTTGATCTTGAAGTGGTTCAAGAGTCACAAATCCATTGTTCGCATATTTCCTGACCAACAAAAGTTTGTTGCATTAAACAGGAAATACATATTTAAACACACTTGCAAATTCAAAATTGCAATATCAGATCTTGAATCTGAGAATGGCTTAATGCCATAATAGATGTGTTTACATAAAAGCTAGTGGGAGCACTATATCAATCCTCACCCGTATGACGATGATATACTGAAAGATAGAATAAAATCCTTATGTGATTATACATAATGTGGATTTTATGGTACAAAGAATTTAAAAGAAGTTTCTTAATGGATAGAGATCCACAGGTATAAGCAACTTCTGGGGCAATATAATCACACATTGAATATGTGATTAAACAAAGATGTCATTGTACAGAGTTACTCTAATGACATCAAAAAGGGAGAGATCACTGTACAGAGTTACACTGAGGTTGTCACTGTACAGGGTTACACTATGGACACCAAAAGGGAAAAATCAATGTACGCAAGTTACATTGATATCGTGAATTGTTGAACACAATACACTAAGTTGCATTGGTATTAACATTCACCATGTAGAAATACACTACTACAAGTTTTCATGATTGACCAAGACACCTCTTGCTCATAATAAAGATTTTACATTGTGGCAGATTCCACAACTAAATCAAAATTAATTAGCCAACTCAAGTGACATTAAACTGCTGCTTATCTGAAAGGTTCAGAAGGATTCTTGACATGGTTAGAGTTTTAACCAAACAAGACATTGTGATCACACAGTAACTGTGGTGAATACCAAGGATCACTATGATCACAAAACCAGCACACTTTGAGGAAATTCCACTATTCAGAGAAATACTGGAACTATGAAATATTAAATAACCAAAATGATAGCACATTTCAAAACCTGGTCGGTAAAACAATGAATTTTAAAACTCATTAACCTCATACTAATGACGTTCGACCAATATACACTAAATGTATGTTTTGAACTAGTATTTGGATGTACGAACTCTAACAGTTATACATTATCATCTGGCTTCCTCTAAAGGATTAGACGTAAAAGCTAAATTCTATAACTGTGTTCGATTTTAATACGTTTAAATCCATGAATAAGTGCATATTATTCCTCACAGTCGATCAGAATTGTGGACACGAATCTGAAGTGTGACTACTTGTGACTTTGGACTCAAGACATTGACAATACAAATTCACATATATCATTTCATAATGAATCTGAGGAATAGATATACTATTCTAGACTGTCCGTAGTCGTTCAGACTCGTGGGAACGAATCTGAAGTAAGACTATTCTGACTCTGGACTCAATGGTTGACAATCTAGACTCACAGACCTCATTGGGGAATGACGTTGGACGTAACTCGCATCAAACCATCTTCATGGATTCAATCATAAGATGGATTTGATTAATGGTATACTCATTAGTATCCTTAGACCTGAGATACATGAGCGACCTCCCCTTTACCAAAGACTGTTCTTTGATTGTAGCTTAACGCTGTCGCGTAACTGCCAGTCATAACGGCTACTTTTGGGAATGGATCTGAAGTTCAGTGGGAGCTGTATGTAGTCGAGATGGGATTCTGTACTCTTGCATTAATCATGCAACAGCTAGACATCGTGGCGCCCTCGTTGATTCCAAGTGTAAAGTGTAAGGCCTTACCCAAACCTACTGTGTGTTTGTTTTGGACCACTTCGAATCTATATCGAGAAACATAATGATTGAACATTAGATGAGAATGAATTGAATCCATGTCCATCGTTCAATTGATGTTATATACAGAAGGGATACAATGACTTCGAATTACCACAAGTCTAATATCAGTTGCTTGATCAACAGATATGCCTTGGTTGTTGACTTGAAGTGTCATAACTGGTTGGGACAGTCATGTGTAGCTAGAGCACCTCTGTCTGTTTCTTAGATCTTGTCGCGATCAGTCCAAGTGGGAGACTGTTGGATATTATGTGTCCTGACCCGACAAATCTTGAACCCGACCCGGTTACGACCCGTAAGAGTTACACCGGGTGCAACGAACTCTAAACCCGCTTAAGAGTTAACCGGTAAAAGAAACGGAAACGTTTGATTATATATATTATTTATAATAGTTATAAATAATTAATAATCACTAATATTATTATTACCGGCTTAATAATAAAGGGTGAACGATATTTAAATAAAAGTGGTTTTATTTAAATTCACGGTCGAGCTATTCGTTATTGAAATATTTTTCTAACATTAGCTCGTGGGCTCGCGTACGAGATGAGTTTTATATTCGAGAGAGGCCCGTCGCGAATTATTGGTCATCTAATAAATATTAGATGATTAGGGGATTAACCCTAATCAATCATTATAATCCTCGACGGCTAAAAGAAAAGAAAGAAGAAAATTCTTCTTTCTTTCTCTCGTACAAATCCACGAACAGAAAACGGCGATGCCGTTTTTCGTCGATCTCGTCAACCGCCGTCATCCAGCGGCCATCTACGCACCACCATAACTTGGTGGTGGTTGCTAGTTAGGGTGTTCCGTCAGTCAACGCCCGTAGACCGCCTTACGGTCTAGAGGTCGCCGCTTTGTACGCCCAGATCCGCCGCTCGGTTCGCCGCCAATCGCCGCCGCAAAACTGCCGATCGCCACCGTGAAACTCGACGCCACCGCCGCCGCCGTTCGCCGTTGTCACCACCGTCACCCGCCGCCACCACCGCGGATCGCACGCCGTCGCGTCACCGTCGCCCGTCGACGTGAGTCCGACGCTTTTCGTCGTGCGCCGTCTCCGGTTGCAATCAGATCTAAAATCTGATTGATCTCGTAGTCTCGCGAGACGAGACGTATGTCAAGACGTACTCTCGCGATGCGTAATGACCACGTGTCATAAACGCCGTCCCGTAGGGGTACGCGACACCGGACCACGAGAATAATCGCGATACGCGACAACCGTATGAGACCGAAAGTGGTTCGTTCCGTTTCAACCTAGCGCTTCGTTCGTTGAAACTCGGTGTCTCGAACGTTTGTTCAACACCGCCAAGGTATATCTAAACTCACTATTAGTTTAGATTATTTATTTATTTATTTATTTCTGTGTTTGCGTGTTCGGTAATCGGATCATGTTGCGTACTTGTATTTGTGTTAATTGATTAAATAGTTTTAATATATATAATTTGTTATATATGTATATATATATATTTATATATATAATCTTATTCCGCTGCGTTATAGAATTAATTATATATTAATTCGGTAAACTCCTTTATAAACTATTAATCTATCGGTCACGTAATTTTAAAATATGTCACCGGGCGACCCGAATACCACTGCCAAATCCCAACAGTCTCAACCTAATTGATGAATCACTAGATTTGGATAAACCTCAGAATGAGGGTGCGATACCACCTAGGCCTTATTATGTAGATTTCCCAAGTACCATCTTTGCAGGGGATGTATTATTGGACTAGGTTCATTCACCCAACCCACATTATGCTACGAAGGTGACTTACAGGAGTGATGAAGCAAGTCATGTGGAAAGGGATGACACTACTCTTGATGTCCCAATGGACTCTAAGGACATTGCCAACATCCTTAAGACCCAATCCATGGAAAATGTATCAGTCAGGGAACCTGAGGAACCTATTCAGCAACCTATGGAACCTTTGATTGGCAACAGGAATCCCAGGTGCCAAGAAGGCACCCCGATTACCCCATAATATATACCCGTTTACCTGATTATATACCCGCTATACTTTTCTTTGTTTTATTTGTTTATTTTAAGTATATATTGTATGATTTTATTTATCTGTTTTTTATTTTTATCTATAATACTAAGTTATTTGTTAAAAATATTTATTTACATATATTAAACTTATATATGTTTAGTAATTTGAGATACTTTATCGTAATTATGATAAATATAAATTAATAGTTAGCCATTATACACCCGACGGGTATGCCTGATACCCGATGGGTAAATACCCGCTAGAAACCCGACGGGTTTTGGCCGGGTATGGGACACATTTTTATAATCGGGTATGGGGTTGGGATTAATCAAACCCACCCCATTGCCATCCCTACTTATGGGGTAAAATAAATGAAAAAAAATCGATTCCAATGGCCACAAACGACTATATAGCCGTTATAAAATGGTAACTGTTTTTTTACAACACTACAAACCGGTAGCCGATTTTTAACATGTCCATAAAAACCAGTTTCAATTAATCGGTTCATAACCGGTATTTTTTAAATTACTCAAAATCAGTTCCAAACTGGTTTCTCATATACCAACTAATAGCCAGTTCGGTTAGGTTAACCATTTTTCCTTTTTTTTATGCACCTTTAATGGTGCACGCTCGGATTGCCCGAGCGGCCTTTAGATTTTTGGCTAGCTACCTAGGTGGCTGGCTTGTGCTATTGCGTCACTTTAACACGAAACAACCAGACACTTCGAATTCGTAATTAGTTACGAATTGACTGGTCAACTATGACGAGTTAATCCCATTAACTGAGGTTTACGAGACTCTCAACTCTGCCTGTTTCAAGAACTCTCTCTACATATAGAAGGATTCGAGTTTGTTCTAAACACAACAACGAAACTGGCTACTGTTTAGAGGAACTTTTGGCATTCTTCGAGCTGCGGCACTCTCGTTTCAGGTATAATTCGGGTGCTAGGTTAGTCACATCAATACACATTGCTTAGGCTAGGTGGGCTAAAATATGTTTTAAAGGATCTCTATGGAACATAAAGCCTTACTCACCCTTCTTCATTGTTTTCATTTCCTCTTCTGTAATTTCATTTATGTTATTGTGAAATGTTCTTTCTTTATGTGATTTTTCTTTATTTCTAATTTTGTATTGTAATTTGTGTAGTATTTCAATAAAATTTATACATTTATGTGAACGATAATATGTGAGGAAGAGGAATTGGAAATCAAAATCTTAAGGATACTAAGGGTGCGTTTGGTTCGTGGAATGTAATGGAATTGGAATTGCAAATTTTTCTTTTTAAAGTTGTGCTTAGTCGGGTTATGGACAAATTTAAATTGAAATGAATTCTTTTAATCAATGTAATTTGAGGCCATGTAACTTTCCTTCATTAATGTGAAGGATCTATAAGGAATTTTGAAATAGTACCAAATTCTATTGATTAAAAGATTTCATTGCATTTCAAATTCCTTCGTTACCCAATTACGCACAACTTTAGAAGAAAAACTTTGCAATTCCAATTCCATATTTCATGAACCAAACGCCCCCTAATTTTATTTAAAATACACCTCCAAAAAGGACTACTAGATCAACTTTCAAAATTCTAGTTCATTTGTAGCATTTGTTTCACCTTGGAACCAAAATAGTTAAGAAACATTAAATGATATTTTTTTTTGGTTATGACTATGGACTTGCTCTTCATTATGCATGTTGTTACGCTACTTCATTATAGTAAATTCTGAAATAGCCAAACAATGGGATCTGGAATTTTATACGCTTACTATTGAGTTTTTACCGCAACAGAGAATTAGTCTATTTAGGCTGTGTTTAGCGCACTAGCTGTAAAGCTAGTTGCTAGCTGCGAACTGTTAAACTATAAGCTAGCCGATAAAAAATAACGTTTGGTAAAAACTAGCTGAAAAATATAATATTACATAAAAGTACATGTATATAAATAAATTAAAATTTAATAAACAAAATATAAATAATTAGTTAGGGAATGATAAAACTGAAAATATTATAATAGCTAGTTGAAACGCTACTCTAACTAGCTTTTCAAAAGCTAGCTTTTTGACATTACAAAACGGGGGTTTTTTTTAAAAAAAAAAACTAGTTTTTTTAAAAAAGACCCCGTTTGGTAACATTAAAAAGCTAGATTATGGCGCGCCAAACACGACTTTAAGAACAATTAATGAGTCATAGTCAATCAAAAGAGTGATATTAGTTAACATGATGAGAACCCTAGATGATGTGTTTTCTTATCCGATATCCTTAGTATTCAGTTATTACATTTGTTTAGTTATTTTAGATACACTTGTATTGTATGTCATTTGTTCGCTCTAATGACCGATACATCAAACAGACCTAATAAAATTATAAAAGTTTCGGTTTTCTGTACTTGTAAAATTCTTTTTTTTTAATTCTTAGTGTTATTATACACTTGCTAGATGTTATTAGTTCGTTGTAATATAATATTTTAATAATTAAAATAAGTATGTTTGATTTTTTCAAATTTTATTTAAATACATATGAAATTAAGAAGATTTTAATTGGTATATATATATATATATATATATATATATATATATATATATATATATATATATATATACTAGTTTTTTATCCCCGTGTGTTACACTGGTTAATTTAAAATTTTGTGCTGATGTCAAGTTTCTTTTTTTATTAGTTAAACTATAACCAAACTTTTTGTTTATTATATAGTATAGAGTATATATATATATATATATATATATAGGGGATGGATATAATGAAAACCTCTTTGAGTTGGAAAAACCGTGGAAATTACCACAAAACAATTTTTTTTGTCTTCAAATTTTTTGTAGTGATTATATGCGTTAATACAAGCCCTATGGTGAAAAAAAATCAAAAAAACACCTAGTAGTTTTTTTTTTAAAAAAATTCCAAAATCTGACGTTACGTCATGTTACATATGTAACATTTACATGTTACATATGTAAAATGCCTTGTTACCATATGTAACAAAATCTGTAAATAATTTTAAAAAAAAAATCTCTAGGCGTTTTTTTTTCTTCACCAAAATCATCAAAAACGAATGTAGAATCTATAAAAAAATACATCTAAAAACATAACAAATTTTGAACTTTTTTTTTTGCCGGTTAACTTCTTTTTGCAAAAAAATCGGTTCTTAAATAATTTTTGTTTTAATTTACTCCGCGTTTTTTTTTATTTTTTTTTCATAAAGGGTGTTTTGTAAGTTAGAGAGTCACCATAAAAAAATCGGAACAAAAAACGAATTTTTTAGCTTAGTTTTCACGATTTTTTCCAACTCGGATATATATATATATATATATATATATATATATATATATATATATATATATATAGGAGAAGGATAAAATGAAAACCTCTCCGAGTTTGGAAAACCGTGAAAACCAAGCTAAAAAATTCGATTTTTGTTCCGATTTTTTTTATGGTGATTCTTTAAGTTAAAAAAACCCCTTTATGCAAAAAAATAAAAAAAACGCCTAGTCTAAATTTTTAAAAAAAAAATTTTATAACCGAGGTTACATATGTAACAGTACCCTGTTACATATGTAACCTCGGTTATAAAATATTTTTTTAAAAAAATTTTACTAGGCATTTTTTTTTATTTTTTTTTGCATAAAAGGGTCTTTTTAACTTAGAGAATCACCATAAAAAAAATCGGAACAAAAAACAAAAATCGAATTTTTTAGCTTGGTTTTCACGGTTTTCCAAACTCGGAAAGTTTTCATTATATCCCTCCCCTATATATATATATATATATATATATATATATATATATATAGGGAAGGATTCCGTGTAGACCCCTTAAATTTTGTAGACCCCCGTAGACTCCTATAAAACTCAATAAAAATAAAACTCAGTGTTGTGAATTTGGTTTTTTTTTATTACGATAAGCTTTTAAGAACCAAAAAAATAAATAAATAAATTAAAAAAAAAATAAAAAACATTAAAAATCGAACATTTTAAGACAATGAGTTTTAAAATAATGAGTTTTAAACGCAACACTGAGTTTTATTGAGTTTATTGAGTTTTAAACTTATTGATTTTTAAAACTCATTGTCTTAAAATGTTCAATTTTTAATCTTTTTCGTTTTTCTTTTTTTTTTAATTGTCTTTTTTTGTTCTTAAAAGCTTATCGCAAATAAAAAAAGTAAATTAACAAAACTGAGTTTTATTTTTAGTGAGTTTTAATGAGTTTTATAAGGGGTCTACGGGGTCTACAAAAATTAAGGGGTCTATACGGATCTTTTACCTATATATATATATATATATATATATATATATATAGAGGAAGGGTAAGATGAAAACTAGTGTGAGTTGGGAAAACTTTACAAACTAAATATGGGCCCTTGATCATGCTCATCTAGTGGTTCTCATTTTTTCTCTAATTTTCTTTTAAATATATAACTTGCTTTATCTACTTTTAATAAGGAAAAGGGTATTATTGTCAAACTAATATTTCAAAGTTACTGAACTCCCTGCCACCTTCCCCTGTCAAATCCATCTTAGAAGCTATCTAGTTTCCCTCCCATCTTCTCTAACTTTCTCTTTTCCATAGATTCAAAATGTAAGACTTTTTTGTTTCCCTTAATCGATCTTCACACATCTCCTTCATTCTCATTTCCCTTTGATGATCTGAAAGATTTTTTTACCTTCGGTGACCTTTTAGTTCCCTATTTTAACTCATTCATCCTTCATTGTATTTCATAATTAAAGTAACCCCCTTTTTTCTTCTTTGTTTTCTCAATTCTATTTTCACTGTCGTTTATTTTTTGTTTCTAGATGGCGTTCCAACCATTTCTCAGGAAGATGATATGCTATTTTCATCCACCCTACGACTGGTAAGTGATTTGTTCCTCATTACTTAATTTTTTTTAGGGTTCGTGTTCTTGAAATTGACCATTTAAACTATAAATTACTTATGTTATTTTACAAATCCTTCTTGTAAACCCTTATTTTGGTTCAAATATTATCGTTATTTTTTTTTACGCAACCCCAAGATGAAAAGGAAGACCGCCGTTGTTGTCCCTGATTCATTTGTTATACATGTTTCCCCCCTTTTTGATGTTTCTAAAAATGTCGGTAAGATTAATTGTCGTCCTATTCTTGATTTTAGCAAAGGTAAGATTTATCCAATTTTTTAACCAATTTATTTTTAGTTTTTTCTGCCTATTTGTCATATTCAAATGTTTTGTAGTCTGTTTCTATATAATTTACATGGTATTTTACATTCTAATTTGTTTCTATTTTGTTTGAATATTAATGACATGCTAGTTTGACATATTCAATATTTGTATTCTGGTTTAATATAATTTACATGCTAATCTGTTTTGTTGTGTGTTTCATAGTTTTTACATATTTTTTTCAGTTATTTTTTTTAATTACATATAGAGTAAATATTCAATTATATTCTTTCTTATTAACTAAATGTTTACTCTTGATTTTTCATGTGTAATTCCCTTTCAATAATTTCCAAATATTCAGTTGTGTCAAAATCAATTTGGGTGGATAAGAGTAATGAGACCCCAAATGCCAACTATTAATAATTATCAAGAATGAATCATAATTAACATTAAGGAGACGCCAAATGCTAACATTAATGAGACCCCAAATGCCAAATATCAAGTTTTTTGTGTCAAAGATAAAGATAATTAATAAGAATAAAGAATAATTGGCTTTTAATTTTTTTTTGTTAGTTTGTTATATTTTTTGATCATATTTTGAATATTTCAATTCGTATGAAATGAAACATTTTGTATAGCATTACATGTGTTATTAGATTTTTGTAAGTCTACGTGTGTGAATTTTTATATTAATAATGGATAACATGAAACATACGTAACATGTTTACATGAAACATACCTATCACAATCTCATTTTATTGGATGAAATCATTTTTATTGGTCGTTCGATCAAGGTACATATGTAATCTCACAAGCATTTATTTTTTGATGTAAATTTACATATCTAATCTTGGTCTACATATGTAAATTTTTTATATATTTCATGGGTCTCATAAAATTTTAACCATATGTGTAATGTTATATCTAATGTTACATATATAAATTTTACTTTTTGTAATATGTCTTTTCAATCATGTTACATATGTAATTTTACTTATCTAAATGTTATGTTTGATTATCTATTTAAAGACATTACATATGTAAATTTCCTATGTATCATGTGTAGCTCAAAAT
>JBCNJP010006677.1:0-38709 GCA_039602395.1 Deinandra increscens subsp. villosa
TCACAAACACGTATCATCTCGGCTTCCGTGAAGTGACAAAATATTACCAACCATGGCTTTAAAGATTTGCTTAAGAGAAGAAGAAAGATTCATAGACAAATACTTTGCAAAACTACTTAAGTTGTATTTCTTATAAAGTTGACTTACAAAACATAAAACCGCCAAATGGCTTAAGAGAAAGCAAACTAAAATAGAGAATTGTGGGAGAGGAAAATGAGTGGTTTTCAAATGAGGGAGGAGGTCAGTATTTATAGGCTGGTCATGGAGTTTGGCACGGCCCGTGCCTAGTTTGGCACGGGTCGTGCTGACTCAACGAGATCTTTTGGAATCTGGCTTCTGACATCGCACGACCCGTGCTAAGCTAGACACGGTCTATGTGAAATAGTGGGCACGGGGCGTGTCTTCAGCGGCACGGAGCGTGCTGAGTCAGGTCGGTGATCTTCAAATCTTCGAGTATCAGGAGCACGAGACGTGTCTCTGTCGGCATGGCTCGTGCTTACTTTGGCACGAGCCGTGTGGTACAGGCTTGATTCAGAGGCACGGGGCGTGCTGAGTCAGAATGCTTTCAGACCCAAAAAAAAATCAATTTTTAGTTTGGCACGGCCCGTGCCAAAGTATGGTACGGGGCGTGTTGAACTTTAATCATGTCATTTTGACCTCATAATCTTCTTTCTCTCGTCGATATACTCGAGATTCGCTATTTATGGGTCCCATAACTCATTTTCTAGCCCGAGATATGTCTCCATGAAGTTTGTATGCGGTCTCTGAGTACACATTTGTCTTCCAGCAGTTGTGTTCCGACCCCTACTATTTTTAAGAGTTATCACCTTGTGTTGACTTTAGAGAGAGATATATGAGGGCATTTTGTCCATTTTGCAAGGTCAGAGCTCGGTTCTTGGCACAAAATCACGAAGTCTTCATATATTTTTTTTTCATTTTTTGAACATTTCTGATTTCTTTTGTGATTTTCATTTGAATTACACTGAAAAACTTTAAAAAATAAATAATATAACACTATTTTGAAATAGTTAGTCAGATATAACTCAAAATATGTGTGCGTGTGTGGCTGATATATATGTGTGTGTGCGGTTATTTTGTGCGTGATAATGTGACTTAGGGATGTCATTTTTATACTGCCACTCTACGAAAATATAAAGCATGTACTAAAAACTATAAGACCCAAATGATACTATCTACTAATGTTAATCATAATACATAATCACGCATCTAGTCGTGTCAAAACAAGCAACAAATACATCTATTGAGTTAATCTGCATATTCGAATCATTGTTAAGACACCAAACATATTCAGGTCTTATTATCGAACATTCAAAACTAGAAACGTATCATATGCATTAGCCATCATCTCTTTGAAAATTTGAAATTCACTAGTTTAAACTTCTATCGTTTCATTTTAAATTTATACTTTTACATTCAAAATCGTTACACATATTTGATTTAATCTATTTTTTTAATAAGATAACTGATACCTCATAATTAGCGCCCACGAAATCACGCAAACATTTGAAATTAAATTGTATAATGAAAATAAAGCCCCTTCGTGTAAAATCCAATAAGTCCATGCATAACTTCCATAACCTTTCATACTCTTCGTACGTAAAAAGTCTTTTATATTTGAATTTACACACACACACACACATACACACACACACACATATATATATATATATATATATATATATATATATATATATATAGGGGAATGATCCTGCGAAAACACCATTTTTTTTGTGAGAACTGCGTAAACAAATCTTAAAACCTACATAACTTTTTCATACGTTAATATTTTTTTTAAAAATTTGCACCAAAAGTCTTAAAATTATATTATCTTTAATCCTATAAAAGTTTTAAAAAACTTAACGTTTTTTTTTTTTTTTAAATATTTTTTTTGTGTGGTGCACATGTGCATCACAAAAAAAACTCATACTTTTAGTATGAGTTAATATTTTTTTTTCTTAGTCGCACCATATGTCATATATTTTCATCATGTTTTTGCGTTTTTATTGAATGATGCACATGTGCATCATACCAAAAAAAAAACGCTCATACATGTGATATACATTAATAGTTTAAAAAGAAATTGCACCCTAAATCTTATAGTTGTGTTATCTTTAGATTTAAAGAAAAAAAATAGCATTTTATAACTTTTTTTAATTATATGATGCACATGTGCATCACACGGGAAAAAAACGTTCAGTTTTTTTTTTTAATATTTTGCTCCAGATTTAAAGATAACGTAATTCTAAGACTTTTGGCGCAAATTTTATGAAAAATCGTTAACGTATGAAAAAGTTACGTGAGTTTTAATATTTGTTTTCGCAGTTTTCATAAAAAGATGTGTTTTCACAGGATCCTAACCCTATATATATATATATATATATATATAATTATTTAAAAAAATGCAAAAAAAGGTTATAAAACAATTAAAGCTTGCTATGTGTGACAGTACAAACAGTGAATCCCCTCACAAAAATCTTTGAACACAAGCCGCAGAATATTATCAAATATATAAATGAGAAAAAATATAAGTTTTGATAATTAAAAATATAAAATCAGTGACAGCCGAAAATAGCAAAAGGAGGAATAAAATACGGGTTCTTATAGGGACACCCCCTTTTTTTGTAATACACCATCTTAAGACGTGAAGGATAGCGCTATCCTTCACGTATAGTGGGGGTGTAAAAATAAATGCTCACGTTTAGTTCCCTCCTTCACCCCTCAAAACAGCAAGTCCAGTCAACTGACAGAGTTTGTCGGAAGTTTTTTATCATTCACGTAAATGCTCACGTTTAGAGTCATCCTTCACCCCTCAAAACACCATTTTAAGACGTGAAGGATAGCGCCATCTTTCACCCCTCAAAACAGTAAATGCTCACGTTTAGAGTTCTCCTTCACCCCTCAAAACAGCAGGTCCAGATGATTGTTAGGTTTAACTAATAAATTTTTTTATATAAATCACTTGATATTTTAACGTCAAACATATTCTAATAAATCCTAATAATAAACATTCACTAATAAATCTTAAGGAAAATTGGATTTTAATAATATGAGTTTTAACTCATTGGCAAATAATAATACGAGTTTCAAAGTTGGCTGACAATAATACCAATTAATGAGGTGGGTGTCAATAATGAAATGCCGTTAGTTGAACCCTAACGGCGTTACAAATTTGCTGACGTGGCACTCAATGAGTTTCAAACTCTTTTTGTAACGCCGTTAGGATTCAACTAACGGCATTTCATTATTGACACCCACCTCATTAATTGGTATTATTGTCAGCCAACTTTGAAACTCGTATTATTATTCGCCAATGAGTTAAAACTCATATTATTAAAATCCAATTTTCCAAATCCTAATAATAATATATTCTAATATAGTTGGTTCCGGTTTGAATATGTAATGAAACTAAAAGAAAAAATAGTAATATTAAAATTAACTTATAATTATGTGTTAGTTTTTTATTCAATAATTTTTCCTATGAAACTGATTTAATTATTTTATTAAAAAATGTTTTTAAGGATATTTAGGAAAATGGTTCCTTAAAATGAAATCATCTATATATACTTATAAAATGTTTTAATTGTAGTTAAAAGTCGCTTATAAATGCAAAGAACCTAGCTAGTGGCAAACTATAGTTTCTTATAAAAATAAGAACGTCTTTTTTCTAAACTAGTCTCTTTAAGTTTACCTTTATGTATAAGAAAATTTGTATTAATACGAACATTTTTATTGATACAAATTTGCAAACACACTAAAACACACTTAAACAATACCTAAAACTCTTAAACAACACTTCGAACACCTAAACATACTTAAGACAAATTTAAACACTAATTGGGTATTCGGTTTAAATTATTCAATTCTAGAAATATGCAACTCCACGTTGATTTTTTAAAGCGCTAACCGGTATTCGGTTAAAAAGTACTGTTTATTTGAAGAAAAAAATTAGATGACTGAAACTATAATGTTGAGCTGCCGTGTAAAGGGCAGAGGTCAAGTATGGAGGAAAAAAAGGGGTCACGTATAGGCCTTAGGGTGACTTATAGAGGTAAAAAAGGGGTCACATATAGGGCTAATGGTGACGTGTACAACTCTCATTTAAGATGTTTAGCTCCCATTTAGGCCTATACTCCAGCTTTATATTTGTATTTACACGTGTAATTAACGTGCCTACATACATAGACATAATCATACGATATAGATACGTTGCTATTATTATCAAGCATATATAGACGATACGATTGTCTATTATTATTATTAGAAGATACACGCATACATACATACACATACTCATACGATATCGATACAGATAAACCACACACATATAAAAACACAAGACTCATACAATTATTATTAGTAGAGTGGTCTAAATATACGATGAACATTGTAATCAAACGTAAAATATTAAAATTCAAATAAACTATTACATGTATGAAATTTAATAACTAGTTTTGAGATTATTATTTATTTATTATTATTAATGTTACTTTTATTATTATTATTATTATTATTATTATTATTATTATTATTATTATTATTATTATTATAATATTATGATTATTGGATTATTATTATTGTTTCTATTAGTATTATTAGTAATTAGTATTTTTATTGTTGAGTTAATCTTTATATAATTTTAGGTTACAAAAAAATATCTATACTTAACGTGGGACCCATTCGTTAGGTATAGGCGACTGAAACTATGGTGTTGAGCTGCCGTGTAAATGGCAGAGGTGAAGTATGGAGGAAAAAATTAAGTGGTCACGTATAGGCCTTAGGGTGACGTATAGAGGTAAAAAAGGGGTCACATATAGGGCTAATGGTGACGTGTACATCCCTCATTTAAGATGTTTAGCTCCCATTTTGGCCTATACTCCAGCTTTATATTTGTATTTACTATCGACAAAGAACCCAAATATGATGCAACTATAGTTAAAAAAATTTGGGATAGCTTAGTGGTAATCCTAATTAAAAGAAATAATAAATTTAAAAAAGATGTGTGTGGATCTACTTTTAATTTTTGTATGCTCTAACAGTTATACGTGAAGGATAAGTTTATCCTTCACCCCTTAATTCTTACCTTCACGTACAGAGCTCTACGTGAGGGTTCTTAGACATCCCCCAACACACCCCCGACATTCTCTGACGTTGTACTATCATGCTCTGACAGTTATACGTGAAGGATAGGGTTATCTTTCACCCCTTAATTCTTACACCCCCTCTACACGTGAAGGGGAGGGAGAAGTGGGAGCTGCTTTATTTTGACACCCCTCCTATACGTGAAGGGGAGCCCTATCCTTCACGTATAGAGCTGGTGTATTAAAAAAAATGGGGGGTGTCTCTAAGAAACCCCATAAAATACATTTAAAATTCAAAAGTAGGAATGATAAAAGTTGGAAGTATTCTCCAAAATATGCCAATTTTTATGAGGTGGCTTTTACATTGCTTTAGCTTCATAAGATGAGGCTGTTGAAGGACAAATGGTGTGATATTCATTGAAAATTTGAAATTTTAATCCTGGGAATCTCACAAGGCCAACACAGATTTCAATATATTTTCAAACTTCTAATGAATTTTAAAAAAGTGGTTCTCAATTCATCTCCATCCTACATATTTATTATATTACAAATGATTATACTTGTATTAATAGGTTAGTCTTGCTCCCAATATAAAGCTAAAACTTAGAGTTTGTCTATTATATGAGGTCTAATTTAAGCTCAAGTTCATTTGATTCAAGCTTTTTAGTGAACCGATCTTAATATGTTTACTAGCGAGTCGGCTCCTTAACACCCTACTAGTGAAAATCAAATAAAAGGATATTAAAATAATACAAGTTCCGAAATATGAAAGCAACACTAAAGGGGTCTATGAAAGTTGTAATTAAGATGAACAAAAAATAACCCAAAAAATATTAAAGTAAAGAATACCACTTTGCTAAAATCGTGGTATTTTGTGGCCCAAAAAGATTGATTGAATGATTCCCTCTCGACCCAAAACAAAGCCCATGATGAACTAACGCTGACCATGGGCTGGACAGGCTATATCTCTCTCAACCCATCAGCATCTTTTTTTCTGAAAAAAGTAAGGGCGTGTATGGTTTGGTTTGAGTCGGTTTTAATCCAAAATCATGACAATAACAAATACCGAATATCAGTTAATCAAAAGTTGATAACCAGAACCAAAACAGATGGTCGGTTAATCCATCGGTTATGGGTCAGTTACGATTAACTTCAGTTAACCATTTACTAGGGGTAAACAAATTAACCGTCATTAATATCATTGTATTAACAATTGATTGATTTCTCATTGATTGAAAGGAATGACAAATATCCTAGCTCCTCCCTAGGGGGCTCTTTCTTTGGTTTTAATAAATTAGCCGTTCAAAAAAAAAATATATATATATATACACGATAGTTTCCTTAAGGACTAGCTACAATCAAGGAGTAATAAAATGATATACACCAACCTAATCAATACAAATCTTTCATTCTAATAAAGCACTAACTTGGGTGCCACATGTCATTTTCCTATGGCCTCCACCTAAGTTTTGTCCACTTGTCAACACCACACTCAATTCCAATTTTAATTCCAAATTTAATATTTCAAATTTCTAAATCTAAAATTCAACATTGCATTTTCTTAAAATTAATTATAAATAGTTACTAATATTTATTAACTATGTAGTTACACAAATTATTTATTAACTAACTTACAAAATTTATATAAATTATTTTGATTTTTTTTATTTTAAGAGATGTAAAGTTAAATTTTGAATCTTTAATAATAGTTACTAATATTTATTAATTAAAAATATTATATATTAGTGTGGTTGATTTATTCAATTTAAATATTAAAATATCAAACACCGTTTTATATTCTTATATTCTGAAAAATAACTTTTATGAGTTCAATTATAATCTTCAACATGTTCTAATTATCCTTTAACATTCTCTGAAAATTCAAGTAATCTTAAATAATAATAACTTTTATTATTGTAATTGCCAACACTATTTTTATTTTCCAAGTTTGATATACGAAATACTCCAATTTCTCTATTTTATAAAAAATGTACTTTTTACTTAACTACTATAAAATAATTATTTTATATGATCTCACAATTATATCATTCATAATTTTTAAATCTCATATCATTTTTTATAGTTATCTCATATGATAAACATTTATTCAACACGTGTAGTACACGAATTACTAACCTAGTACATTTATAATTATTTTAAATGCATTCAAAATTCAAAACGAATAAGGGAGGGAACCGATGGGTTATCTAATAATTAATTCATGACATAGCGTAAATCTTAACATAATTTAAGTTTTTCACCGACCGAAAAGCTAAAATAGAGAAGCTTTATATTTATTCCCTTTTGACCTCTCTATTTATAAGGTGAGTTTCATTATCTCTTTTCTTTGCCCAACGATGCAGGATTCTAGGATTTAACTAGAACTCCATATATAAGAGTACTTGTAATGTACTTTTTGTTACAGTGAACGATGCGAGACTAAGGAATCACAGATTCAAGAGATGCGCATATGTCCAAATGAAATCCTACAATTTTTTCTATCAAATTTATATAATCTAATCATTTTTGTGCCTACAACATTAGATAAATCGGTGGAAGAAATGAACTTGAAGGTTATAATCACCATTTTTGCTAGGAATCCTTAATAATCCTTAAGAAGATGGTGATCCGTCCGCGCTTCGCGACGGGCCACCCATTTTCCAAAACGCCGTTGCCAAAGTCGAAAACTCTAAAAGTGATTTAAAAGTTGACCACCTGTGCTTAAGTCTGAAAAAAATACCACATGTACATGACACGCGACCTAACACCCATTTTTTAAATAGCTGTGAGCAAAGTCAAAAACTCTAAAAGTGGTCTGAAAGTTGACCACCGCGCGTTGCGACGGGTCACCTTTTAACGACTATAAAGGATGACGTAAGTCGAAAACTCTAAAAGTATACTAAAAACCAAAGTAAAAAAACTAAAAACGAAAGTAAAAAAGTGTTATCCATTTACATTACATTTAGTTAGATAAAGTGGGAACTTATTGACTTTCAGATTATATTTAGTTAGATAAAATGGGAACTTATTAACTTCCAGATGGGAAAATCCCATCCGTTTACAATAGATTTGGCTTAACAAGTCTGAACGTGTTGACTTCCAAGCGAGTTAACATGTTTACATTAGATTTATGTAGAGCAAACGTAAGGTTCTTCACTTCCAAATTGGTCAAGTGTCATCTATTTATATTGCATGAACTTATTTTGCATGAACTTATTTGGACATGTAAAGTAGTATTCATTGAAGACAATGAGTGGAGTGAAAGTTGGGAACTTCTCAAATGACTTTCACATTTTTTTTATATTACTAACATATCATACATTAGACCTTTATGCATTGCTTATGTTAGTTCGAGTTGTTGACTTTGTACCACCTCCGAGTTTATAAAATTATTGTCATACATCCGCTTTGCAAAACGTTTAAAATGTGATGCAAGCTAGGTGTCTACGGGTCTGCACGGTAGCATCATTTGCAATCTGTTTACATCGCTTCGCGTAACACGCAAATCTCAAAATCTAGTAGAGAATATTATTGATATCATGAATAATATTATAATAGGGTTACATTAAGTCTCTATACATAGAGAATATTAGTGCACTCTAATACCCTCTATTATAATATTATATCATACCTAGCACAATACTCTAGTGTATCTAACAACTTTATCATAAATCCCAACGTTATAATGTCTATATTCTCTCATTAACGTAATTATTGAAATATATTATTAGGTATTATTATTATTATGGTTGAGCCCCACGGGTTCGGTTAGGTTTTATAATTTCTTGTTATCTCTATAAATTGTCACCTTAACGTTTAATAATATTTATTCGGTTATTTCATAATCTTACATGGTATCACAGTCTTTGGGTTTTGGTTACCTTCTCTACCACAAAAAATACAAACTCTAGTCGTCGTCACCGAGTTCAAACGCTAGACAGGACGGCGGACGACCATCGCCACCACCGTGTCATGTTTTTTGTTTAGTTTTCTCTTCTATTTTATTTTTCAAATAAAGCTTCGTTCTCGACTCAAAACTCCAACGATCTCATATGTGAGACCTTTTTTTTTCAATCACCTCTTTCCTTTCATCACGAGATTCTCCTTTCCTCATGAGATTTTTCAAGGTATTAAAGGATTTAATATCTTATCTTACCATGATGGTGTTGCCGGTTTTAATCAGTCTCACCTATGTTTTTTAATTCGTAAACATTAACTAGTTGCTTATTTGCAGCTAATTGTAGTCCCAGCTTCCGGTTAATAATTCAATCGCCTACTTCTTTATTTTTACAATTAATTGCCAATGATACGTGTGGGTGATTACTTCTTGCGACTAAATCCACAAACCAATGTTTAGCTGCATGATCGTTTTCTTTAACCTTCGGTCATCGTTTGTCTCGATCTCCTTCATCAACCAGTTACTTATCGTCGCATGTCTTATCGGACCATAGTCCGTTGTTACCAATCTTAGCCGATCTAATTACGGTTTGATCGGGTTTTTTCCTTTTCTTCCCTCTTTTATAAAGACCGTCATCTAACACCATGGCCACTGGCCTTTGCTCTCTCTCTCTCTCTCTCCCCCCATTAGACCTACGGATCGAAGAGATTGTTGTCTGCTAACCTCGACACAGCATCGTACGACCACGGTCACCGGTTATCGAGTTGCTTCCTTTTCTAGCAGTATGTATCCCCTCTTCCGTTGCTTCATAGCCAACAAAGATGAAGCCACCACTTGAGTGAGATCTAGCAATCATGTTTATTATTCTGGAAACCACAACCCAAAACCGGATGAAGTCGTGAAAGGGAATAAAACAGAGTAAACTTAACAATACTTTATGGGATGCAACTTTTTAAGCTACTTGCGAAGATTGAGCGAAGATAGTTATTCATTTCGTATCATTATTTTTATATATTTTTTTTGTTTTGGTTTTTTGAGTCTAAGCTTCCATTATTTTTTATATCCGAAAACGGGGAAGTATTAAAATATATTATTAGGTATTATTATTAACTATTATTATGGTTGTTTTTCTTTTATTTATTTTCATATTACGCTAGGTATTTTATTTTTTTGTTCGCAATAATCATCGATTAACATGCAGATAAGATATTCTGGACGAAATTAAGCTTTGAGTTTGATCAAGAAATTACAAAGGCTACAAGAAGTAATCGAGCTCTTCAGCGGAATCGTAATAAAACGCAAGTAGCCACACCACATCAAGAGCACTAAATTTTCAGGAGATAACAATTGATTCATTTAGCTTGGGAAGTGAACAAGCTAACATAGAACCACCATCACTCAAATTTTCTGACGTAAATGAATTATAAATTGAAGACACTACAGACGCACAACCAAACTCAAAACCCTAGAAATCCAAACATCTCACTACATACAACAAATCAACAATTTCCACCCAGTGTACTGTTGTTAATTCAACTATGAAACAACAACATGACAATGATAATATTCGGGTGGGTGACAACTATGACAAGGAATATATATGAAAACATAGTTCATGGTAGTTAGAACAACAGTTTGATGGAGGTAACCTCAATGACAATAGGATCAACCAACATGGAGGAATTGAAGGACACGTCTGTTTAGAAACCAATACAAAAACAAGTCGACAATAATGATGGTTATTGATGGATACTTCTATGAAGTAAGGAACAATGATCGGCAATACAAAAGGAATTACAATGAAAGACACCGAGATGGCCCCTGTGTGTTTTTTCTTCCAGTAGCGTATATTTTCGTAATTTTTTCACGAATTTTTTTTATGTGTATTGAGTATGGCCCTCTTGGTTTACGGCTCCGTGACTTACGGTCCCGTCCT
Source organism: Deinandra increscens subsp. villosa (assembly GCA_039602395.1). Lineage (NCBI taxonomy): Eukaryota > Viridiplantae > Streptophyta > Magnoliopsida > Asterales > Asteraceae > Deinandra > Deinandra increscens. The sequence goes on from JBCNJP010006677.1 coordinate 10,934, forward strand.
GGTTTTTTTTCAAGCTTCACCACTGCATCGCCGCCCAACCAGATCGGACCGACACACGAAGTTGTTCGACTCGATCAGACTGGGCTGACATGCGCTACTATCCAAGCCCACCAGACTCACTCGTGTGCCGCCAGACTTAAACTTCCGTACCGTCTGACACGCTTCGTCGTCCATTCCGATCGGACTGACTTGACTAACTAAACCAGGCTTACGTGTAGTTGTCTTCCCCAACTCAGTGAGAGCGGCCGCCCAACTGACCAGGCTGAGTTTACACGCACCAGCCTGACTCGACCACCGCCGTCTATTCCGACGCACATGCTCCGCTGCCCGATCTAACCTGTGGTTTCAAATTCCTGTAAAAGCCAGTTCCTTTTTTACAAATTCCAATTTCAAATCAAAGCCTTTAAACTCCATTTTCTTTTTTGAAGAATCTAAATTTTAAATCTAATTCATTCTACTCTCGATTTAAATTCTAACGAGTAAAAGACCCGTGCGTTGCTACGGGTTGACAATTTTTGTCAGCATACACTACCATAGTCATAGATATTATATCACAAAACATGAAACATAGTTAAGTTGTCTTCAAAATACCAAACAAACTTAAGTGACTATTACTTTACAAAAGCAACCGTTGAAAGCCATCATACAACATGAGATATGTGTAGTGCTTTGACATCTCATCGTTAACACATCGCTTACACCCTGAATAAGAAATGTCCCATAGCAACAATCATCACAACACAAATTGGATTTCAAATCATAGAGCTCATGAAAGCCATAACACCTCGCATATATATAGTGATAGATTTCAAAGCATACAGATAGCCAAACTCACAACACCTTTAAACATACATATAATTAAACATAAATCCAGCTTTAATAGTGGTTTTATAGAGCTTGACAACAGTTCTTGTTTTTATATAAATACTAATCTTTTGAAAAATCATATCAATCCATACAACGCTATATATCATAGCCATAAAGGCCGGCTCCGGCCGGCTAAGGTCCAACATGTTCGCCATAGCCAAAAGAAAACGCATTTGAAACTATAAAACACATTGAGACGGTTCGCTAGTTATCTTTAATTATATGATATGTACAACTCAGCTACTTAAATTGATATATAAGGTAATTTGGTAGAGAATACCAAGTTTATTATTGAATTTATTATTGAAGTGAATAACAAAATATAGTCCATTTTAAGGCATAAATAAAATTATTGAAGTGAATAACAAAATATAGTCCATTTTAAGGCATAAATTCTTAATGTATGAGGTACAGTCGGTAATTCACGTTCATAATTACAATAACAACTTAAAACACCATGACGAAAATACAATTTTAGTTAAAATATCATAAGAAAAATACAATTCTAGTCAAAAGTACAGCGCTTAATGAAAGTTCCTGGAGGTGCCTAATGAAAGTCCATGTCTCCATGACAAACTCTTCCAGAGTAGAAATTTGAAAGGAAATCAGCATATAGGAATAAGTCCAAATATTAGAAAAAGTTTACGGAGCAAAGTAAAATGTGTAAAAGAGAAGTATTGCTGAGTCTTTTCAAAACCCACCAACTTCAAACCAAAGAATGACTATAGGATTAGAAGGAGTTTAATATTGCCTCAAAGAATTCATCTAGACCACCAAAGCATCATGAAGTAAGATTCATCCAACTTTAATCCAACCAAATTGAAACCAACGAATGACTTTAGACTCCGAAAGAGTTCATCATCGCCTCAAAGAAACCATCTACACTACCAATGAGGAAATAAATGCCTATTCTAGGAAAAGATAACAACTCAACAAAATACAATATTTGAGAATAACCTAAAAGGATAACAAGATTTGAAATTATTTGATTGATTCTGTCATGTGATTAATAGTTCCCACTTTGTTGAATCACAGGTTGCCTTGAGGGTCTTGCAAGGTAATAATTTTTTTTTTGGGTGTTTTATATCTTAAATGTATTTTTATTCATTTGTGAAAATATATTTATGCAGGCGAACCTGGAGTCACAAGGGCGGATTTATGTGAAGGCGGGAAAGCCCCCCACTCAACATTAGCCTAACAGCATAAAAAAATTTAAGAATTAAGCTAAAAAAATATTAGTCCCCCAAAGTTTTATATTGTTAGGCCCCATGTTTTATATTATTAATATAAATGGAGGTGATGTTAAAGATGTAAGTGGAGTGATGCATAAACAGAAACGGAAGCAGTCAAATGGCTCAAAACATATGATTATTCAAACACTCTACTCTATCAAAAACATGAAGCAGCTCTATCTAAGAACTTTTAATTGATATCTGAAATATACTAGGTTGCACAAAAAGTCGTTTTTGTATCAATCTAAAGTCAGAAAGGAATAGAACTCAAAGTTCAAGAACAATTTATAAACCTAAAAATCAACTCCCCCTAAAATATGACTCCCAACCTCCTTTATATAACAAACGGATATTTAGAAACTAAATTTGCACAATAGTAGGAAATCAAATTAATATAAAAACATAAAAGATATTGCTAAAATCTTCTACCCAAAAAACTCATGTCGCCAAACATCCAATTCATGGAGCGAACCGGCTTCGAAACATATGACCCTTATTGAACACCCATATAGTAACAAGCGGATGCTCCTGCATCATGGAGTTATAAAACTGTATATATCGCAGAAGTGGAGTTGCAGGTTTTGTTATCTCAATGAAGAATGAAGAAGAAGATGAGAAAAATAAATGAAAAAGAAAATAAAAGGAAAATAGGTTACCTATGTAAGTGGAGAAAGTTAGTAGCTTTTGTCGGATATTTTGCTTTTGTAAGTACATGTATTTGAATTTTAGTATTCCAAGTTTCAAATTTCTTTTACATTTTTTTCTTCTTTTAAACGACTTCTGTTCTCATTCTCTTTCTTATGTAACTTTTTTTATTGTTAAACTATATTATATTATGTTAGATTAATTGGGTTTATTTACGGGTCAATGGGTCACGGGTCGATTATATTAATTGGTTATTTTGAGTTTAATTATTTGATTTTATGCATGTTTTAAATATATGATGACTTGGTATTAGGTTGACCGAGAGTTATGGGAAAAGGTTGGTAGAGAGTGGTTACCTAGTCTTTAGGATCTAGGAGAGATTTAAGTGGTGGTTGATTATCCACGTTTATGTTTGTTTGTACGGCTATAAATAGCCTTGAAATGATTAAATAAGATGTGAACTTTTCTCTGCAAGTTTTCTCCATTTTTATCCTCTACAAAATATACACACATACATACGTAAATTAGTGTGTGTTAGGTGTGTGTTTTGAGGGCTTGAACCAACATTTGGTATCAGAGCCTAGGGCTCGTGAAGACGGAGAAGACGGTTTGAGAGTCGGCTTCGAGAAAGGGGCGTAGCCCTTGGCTGCGGGGCAAACGCAGCAGCGAGAAGAACCGGGTTTTGGTTCGCAGGGGCTGTGATGTTTTTATCACAGTTTAAAGACAGCAAATGACGAGACGGTACGATGTTTTCGGTTCAATCGTTGTAGCGGGGTGTACCGGTTGAGACAACGGGGGTGACCGGTAAGTGAAACATCAGTTTTCGGGGTTGTTTCGGGACTGTTTCTAACAGCAGAAGACGGATACCAGGAGGTTGTTTGGGTCAGTCGTTGTCGTGGGGTAGAGTACCGGTTTGGACGACGGGGTGACGGGTGAACACCAGTGTGTCTCGTGGCTGTTTTGTGAAGGTTTTTGAGCAGGGGGTGCTGCGATTTTTTGGCCTTGATCGGATTGTTCGTGATAAGGGGAGACCGGCGTTAGTGCCTGAAAAGCGGGCAGAAAATCCGTCAAAGCGGGTGGCTTTGGATTCGCTTCGTTTGGCAAGATGTGAAAACGTTAGAAGCGGGTGGCTTTGTTTTCTTGGTCGGTGGATGAGCCTCTTGAACAAGGGTGATCGGTAAAGGTTGAAAGAAAAAAAAACGGTGTGACATTATGGCGTTAGAGTTCAAATCGGGTGGCTTTGGATGTGGCCGAGCAGAGGTCGTTGATCCGTGAAGAGTCAAGATGTTAGTGAACGGTTCTAGCGGGATGCCATGTGTGATGTTACAATTGTGGTGGATTGATTCGGGTTGAACCGAGAAGACTTGGACGCGACCGAGGTGTGTTCGGTAAAGTCGAGGTGGTTCGAGATCGTAAAAATGGTGATTCCGTTACAGTGAAGAAAGACGTAAACAAACACCGATTAAGGGGGTGAATGTTAGATTAATTGGGTTTATTTACGGGTCAATGGGTCACGGGTCGATTATATTAATTGGTTATTTTGAGTTTAATTATTTGATTTTATGCATGTTTTAAATATATGATGACTTGGTATTAGGTTGACCGAGAGTTATGGGAAAAGGTTGGTAGAGAGTGGTTACCTAGTCTTTAGGATCTAGGAGAGATTTAAGTGGTGGTTGATTATCCACGTTTATGTTTGTTTGTACGGCTATAAGGGAGGGGGAGTGGTAGGATTTTTAGGATTTTGAAGAATGGGTTGTAGCCAATAGGAGAGTGCCACGCAGGAAAGAGAAAAAGAAAGAATTTTGAAGAATTTTGAAGGATTTTGGGAGGGAGTGGTGAGGATTATGAAGAATTGTATGTTAATTTATTTTAATGTTTTTGAGTTATATATATTTTGTAATTAGTTTTAAAACACTATATTTATTTTATAAAAACACTACATTTATTAAAAAAAGACATTACATTAAAATAAAAAAAGACATTACATTAATTAAAATAAAAAGACAATACAATACAATAAAAAAAAACTACTCCTCAATTTCCGCCTCAGTTAAAATAACCTCGACGTTCTCTTCAATGTGCATCTTGATATCATGTCGAAGTTGGAAGTGTGTCTCCGCATCTCGTAACTCCGAAATGATATTCGGATCAACGTTCACATTAACGGGAGGGTCTCTGATATGCACTGGTGATATCGCTTTCCCTTCATCCTTTAGAATCATGTTGTTTAAAATAATTACCGCATATATGATTCTTGCAACTTTCTCTCTTGTCATTGCTCGGGCACCCCGTAGGAGTATCCTCCACTTACCTTTCAAGGTACCAAAAAAGCGTTCGACGTCCTGTCTTGCCGCCTTTTGAAGCTTGTTGAATCTTTTGTCAATTAGATCAACCGGATGATTATATGCCTTCACAAAGGTGGACCAAGTTGGGTAGATACCGTCTGCAAGGTAGTATCCCCTCTTGTATTGACGACCGTTAACAACAAATGGACACCTTGGAGCAATCCCGTGCAACTCATTAGTAAACAATGGCGATTGGTTCAAAACATTGATATCATTGTTTGAACCTGCAACACCAAAGAACGCGTGCCAACACCAACGATCCTGTGATGCTATGGCTTCAAGCATGATGGTTGGGTACTTGTGGTCACCCCGATGAAACTGCCCTCGAAATTTTTTTGGGCAATTTCTCCAGTCCCAATGCGTGCAGTCAATACTGCCTAACATGCCGGGCAAACCATGATACGAATCGTGTGCCTGATATAAAAGTGCAATATCGTGGCTAGTTGGGGCACGTAAAAACTCATCTTTATATAATAGACAAACAGATGTAACAAAATGATCAAGTGTTTCACGTGAGGTTCTCTCGGCCATAGCTAGGTATTCATCGTATTCATCAGGAACGTTACCTGATGCGAGTTGGCGAATGGCGGATGTGCATTTGTGTATAGCCGTGAAGCTTTCTTTTCCTCGGGCGTCCATCCCCTCTGCGAAGTAATTGTTGTGCTCTTGGACGTCGGCAACTATCTTTAAAAATAATCGTTTCGACATCCGAAACCTATCGTTAAACACCTCCTCGTTGTAGACCGAATCCTCATCGAAGTAGTGTCTCATAAGTCGGTCTCTAGCTTCGATACGTTGTCGGTAAACATATTGTCTTTGTTGTGGCGGCCGATGTATTTGTTGCTCGTGGGCCGCTACAACTAATTCGAGGAAATTAGTATCTTCATCGTTAGAGTCCGATGATTCTTCAGAACTGGTTGGGAGGTTGGGTATGTTGAATGGAAACCGATCCATTTTGAATAATATGTGGGAGGATAAATGAGAGAAATGTGAGAGAATGATAGATGAGAGAAATGTGAGAGTGAGTTAGTGATAATGTATGTATATATATATATTGAAAAAAAAAAAAGGAAAATTTTTTTTTTTTTAATTAATAGAGCCGTTCAACGGCTAGAAGTACATGGGGAACCCCACTTGCCGATCGGCGAGATGTAGATGGAATCTTTGTTTTTTGCCGTTGCCGATCGACCGGCGGCGGTGTTTGCCGCCAAGAATTTCGGCGCCGCGGCTTTTTTGCCGCCCACTCCGTCCCCCCTAAATAGCCTTGAAATGATTAAATAAGATGTGAACTTTTCTCTGCAAGTTTTCTCCATTTTTATCCTCTACAAAATATACACACATACATACGTAAATTAGTGTGTGTTAGGTGTGTGTTTTGAGGGCTTGAACCAACATATTATACCTATTTAAGATAACATTTATCTGTACAATTATTAAGCTGGATTGGGTTTTTTCTTTTTTACATCTAGAGTTTAACAACTTGTAAACTTGAATTTTGTTATATCTTTTCTTTGAACATGAGTTTTGTTATATTTAGTTTAACATGAATTTTTATATATTTTTATATTAATATTTAAAGATTTTTATTTAAGAACTACAAAGTTTAAAAAAATATTTAGATTTTGTTTATAAATATTGTTAAGAATAGAAAAGTTCTAAATATTATTTCTATAGTTCTAAATATTACCGACCCGTTCATGAAGATTACTCAAGTGGCACATACATTATGGAATCAAGGATGCAAGTTGCAAGGTGTTGGCTCTTGCACAACAAAGTCAACTTAGCTAGGTAATATATGGATTTCAGTTTTTGGTCTGTGTGTCTATGTGATATAATTTTTCATTATTGAATTTACATTTAATTAAGTGAGGAATTGGTCATTAACTTTGCTAATTTTTGTAATTGCTTAGTCTGGTCTTTAGTAAGGAGATTTGATCAACCTCAAACGTATAAACCCTTTGTTAGCAGACATATGCATTATGCATGGTGATGTTAATATTAGGTGTGTTAGAGAGGTGAACGTCAAGTCAAGACTTCTGCCACTACCAGCAGAGAGAGTTTAGAACTTCTTGATGACAAGGAGCACATACTTGGCATCAAAATTGCTAGTGGACATATCCGATGGTAACACTAAGGAAGACACATATAACTTTGTCACAGCTTTAATCAACCACAACCTTAAAGCTCTTTTGGATGTCTCAGAAAGAATGGCATGCATGTTGCTCTGCGTAATTCTCTAGCACTAACTGTTATGTTTGCAATATTACATGATTAATTCTATATGCGATCCTGTTTAAGTAAGTAGATATGATTTACGTTTATATTCTTTCACTAATTTCAGGAAATTGATGATTATAGGAGACAAGTTTGAAGGACTAAAAAATAATACAAAGGAACTAAAGATGCACTATAATTTTTTTTTTGGCTATGAGGAAGGTGAAATGAGAAGTGTACCTGTAGTTTTTTTTACTCATTTAATTTGTTCTCTTTTGGGCTAATTAATAGTTTCATCATGACGTTCAGGTACATTTGATTGGTTGATATTACTTTAAACTATGAAACTAATAACCATTGGAATTTTAGTGTCTTCAATTGGAAATTAATACGAAATCTAGAAACTTTTGTAGCCATTTTTTTTTTTTTTTTTTTTTTGGAACGGCAAATGCATTAAGAAACAAGACGGGCCCCAAGCAAGACACTAGGGAAACCCCATACAAGCAAAAGGAAAACTTACAACAAGAATTTCGACCACATGTTCCAATCTATACTAGACCTTTTATACCTAGCCGACATCCATAAGTAACTCCAACTCTTAATTTCTTTTAGCCATTTGATTTTTGGTTATAAACAAAAGAAAGTTCTTTATGGAAGTGCATGAAAGAGAAATTTAAATTACTTAAAATAATAAAATATCAAAAATATAGATCTTTCTATTATAATGATTTTTAAAATCTAATATTATAATTTCTTAAATCTTTATTGTTTATCATTTATAATTTTAAATATTTTTTTATTTTTTTTTGGGAATTGGTCTTTGGAGGGCCTTTGGACTTTGGAGGGCCTTTGAAGATGCTATTAAAGTTGCTTTTTAAAGTATCTTTTTAAAGGATTCATTTCTGGCAACAATGACTCGGGGTCAATAAATAATGACCTGGGAATGAATGAGCTTTTTATCTTGTTGTATGCACCCGATCCATATAAATTTTATGTATCAGATTAAGCCCCTTTGAAAGTAAATTGAACAATCTTCAAAAAATGGAAAAACTCTAGCGCCTCTGTACAAAAGAGAAAAGAATAATGTTTACAACACAATCCATAGACAAACAAAGTCAGTCACTACTATAAAAATTAGAACTATTAAAATAAGATGAAGTAGTCAAAACCAAAAGACATTAAGATGCAAACAGTTGATATACACATGTAAAAAATTTATGTGTATACCAACAACATGTGTCTTAATGAATAAAAAATCAGATGAGGTACTCAAAACCAAAAGATATTAAGACACAAACAGTTATATGGGTTAAAAAAAAATTATACCAAATGAGTAGCTTTGATTTGACCTGGAAATTGTATCAGAACTAGATGTTGCGATCCGCGTTTCGCGGCGGTTTCAATTCAATGTTTTTTTTTAAAGTCCGGGTTTGAAGCCACTATGAAGAAGAAGACATATAGATATAAAAACACAATTAATCTCGTTTCAGGAAAAAATATTTGCAAATAATCAAGCAACAAACCCAAAAATTCATAATACAATGAACAGGAAAATACAAAACCGATAGAATAGCAAGCATAGAAGGGGCAAAAAGACATTTAATGTTACAAATGACACGTACAATGAAAGAACAAACACATACACCGTCCATAAGCCAAGAAGACAATACCTACAAATGAGTAGTAAGAACTGGAAATCTAGCATTAAAAAGAAAAAGAAACAAAAGTTAGAAACTAACACTTTTACTACCATTCAAATATAGAAGCTAAATCTGTTGGTAAAAAACGTATGCTAAGTATGGCAACTCAAACGTGTCAGATTTCAAATTTACAAATTAAATATGAAGTTCAATCAAGTAGAACGTCAATTTTATAAATAAAATACTAACCCACTCTACAAATCTTACACTCTAACTTAATAAAACTGACCCATTTAACAGGATCAACCCATTTGACCCATTAAAAAAATGCGAATATAATTATATTTAATTAGCTCTAAATCTATTAAGAATTGTGCTTGTGCATCTAATTCAAAAAATGAAACTTTGTTTGAAAATGAAAACAAAATATTTGGTTTAATTTAATTAATAAAAGATGTAGTATTTCCAAATACAAACACTAAAAAACAACCATATCATAGTGAAGATAACTTTATTTTCCAAAAAAAAAAAAAAAGATACATGACCTAGTAGAGAAGAACCACACTTAATCTTAAAAAGATCCAAGGCTTTGAGCACAAACCAAGAACACAAAGAATAGTAAATATGCTAAAACAAAATTGACATATAGAAGAGAGATACATCATGACATGAACTACGAGACGATGAATTGGAAGACGGTGAGGGTGCAAAACGAAATTCGTCCTCAAAATTCTCAAGAGCTTATTTGCTAGATATTTGACCATGTATCAACAAAAGATTTGATCTTTACATCCTAATATCTGTATTTGAAAAGCACATATCATTAGCTTTAAAGAAAATTGAGATTACAATAATGCCTACCATCCATAATTACAAGAACCTGCGAAATATAAGGGAAGGATCATGCGAAAACACCATTTTTTTAGAACTGCGTAAACAAATCTTAAAACCTACACAACTTTTTCATACGTTAATATTTTTTTAAAAAAAATTTGTATCAAAAGTCTTAAAATTATGTTATTTTTAACCCTACAAAATTTTTTTAAAAAATAACGTTTTTTTTTGTGCACATGTGCATCACAAAAAAACTCATACTTTTAGTATGAGTTAATATTTTTTTTCAAAGTCGCACCATATGTCATATATTTTCATCATTTTTTTTGTATTTTTATATGTATGTATTTTGATTTTGTTACTTCTGAACTTTGCTCTGAACTTGGCTCCGAATGTGGCTCTGAATGTGTTATAGTTATATGTTATGATTGTTTTATTATCGAGTTTGCTACACCGAATTTAGATATTGTTAAGTATATGTATCTGTATCATCGTAATATAGTTGTTATCCCACTCAGTAAAACGATTTACTGAGATATATATGTGCTTGCATGTACGTTAGGTTACATAGCTATTGGGAAAGACACGAAAGATCGTCCAAGAAAGTGAAAAAAATATAAAATTATTATTATTATTATTATTATTATTATTATTATTATTATTATTATTATTATTATTATTATTATTATTTTGTGTAATTTAATTTGTTTTGTAAAAGTTTTGGTATGTTGTAAACATTTTTAATATTTACTGGATTGGTGTTTGAATTATGATATTGTATAAGTGACACGTCAACCCTAGTCGGGTTGGGGTGTTACATCTCAGGTATATCTAAAACTCGCTTTTAGATTAGTCGTTTAATTTCATTACGTTATTGTAATTATTATTGCGTTTCATTTTAACACGCTATTGGTGATCGTGATCCTGTTGACGTGTCTACGACACTTTAGTGTTTACGCGTTTAATTAGCATGAATCATTTTATTCTGGTGCGTAACTGATTATCTGTTTAATCCGTTCAAACTTTGATTTCCTAAAAACTCGATCGGTAATGATTAAATAAAATGTAAAAGTTTTTTTTTTTTTTTTTCACTGGACACCCGCAACGCGTAACTCCTTATGGTTTTTGACAGAGAAGGTCCCATTGAGTTGCCACTCCACCTCTCCCACAATCCCATCAACAAGAAAGAAAGTTGCTTCTTAAATCTTTATTTGTTTGTGACATTTTAAGTTTGAATAATAATGTTTTTTTGGGAATTGGTCAATTGGAATATGCGACAATCTTTGATCATCAAATGATCAATAATCACCCTCCCTGGTGGGCCCGCTTAAAGTTGCTTTTTAAGTTTCCTTTAAGCATCTTTCTTTTTACAGTTATAAATACAGACAACAAGGGTAGTTTGAAACTTGTCCATGCAATGTCGCCACAAGATATTACTCTTTGCCTTTTCTTCCTTCTCTCTCTCGGGCTCGCGGTTTCTCCGGCCTCTGCGAGAGAACCCTCTGTACTCTTCATTCAATGCTACGGGATCAAATTCCCACCATCCGTATCGAACCTCGACTTAGTCCTCAATGGCATGTTGGACTCGTCATCTGAGTCCAACTTTAACACATTCAAAAGCTCGCCCCTGGAAGAAAACAACGCCATTTATGGGTTATATCAATGTCGTGGTGACCTGACCTCTGCGAAGTGCCACCGTTGTGTAGCCAATGCTATAAGCCAACTCAAAACCGCTTGCGCCATGTGTCCAGGAGGGCACTTGCAATTAGAGGGGTGTCTTGTGAAATACGATACCAAGTCTTTCATCGGGGCCCCAGACAAGACGGAGATATACAGGCGATGTGGCCCAACATCTACGATCGCCTACAGTTCAGAACACAGAGATGGTGCGTTGGGAAATCTGGTTTCTGGGGACAAAAGGGAATACTTTCGTAGGGGTGATTTCGGGGGAATTCAAGGTACGTATCAATGCGTGCAAGACTTGAGTTCAAACGATTGTGGCGATTGTCTTGCAGAGGCGAGTAATAGGTTGAGATTAGAGTGTGCATCATCCTCTCGAGGTGATATTTACCTGTCAAAATGCTTCATAGGATATGCTGATTCAGATGCGGTTAAGGACAACAACGGGAGTAACAACAACATAGGGGTTTTAATTGTTGTCGTCATCGCTCTTCTTGTTACGATTTTGGGTGTAGGTATAGGTATGACTTGTAAATCGAAAGATTCATGCAACTCATGTAACACCAATAAAGTAATTTCTCTAGTTGCTATATCATGATCCATCTTTTGAGTTTACAGGTTTGTGTTAAAACCTCCTAATGTGTCTTTTTTATAGTTATAAGGCTTTGTGCCCCGCACGTTGATGCGCGTTTATTGCAAATGATTTGAGTTTACAGTTTTAGTTTTGTGTTAAAACCTCCTAATGTATTTTTTTAGTTACAAGTTTTTGTGTTTGTGTGTTGATGCAAAAGAAACCAAAGGTAACAAAAGGATGATAAGCTTTCATTTGATTTCCATTTATTTCAGGCATTGTGATGAGACACTTGACGAACTAAAATGATAATAAATAAGGGCATTGTTACCTATTGGTACAACTGTGTTACTCATTTAATGTTGATGGTTCTCCGTTTCGCTCACAAAATGTGTTAGTAGCTCTGGTTTCACTTGGCTTCTCCTTTCTTTTTTCCATTTCCGGATCCTACAAAAGAATGACGACCTTGTTATATTATTACCTATAGTAATATGATTATAAGCAATGTAAATACTATATTCCATACTGCTACATCAAATGGTTTTTCTCAGTTATATGTGCATGAATGAAAGCTTAAACATTAACAATAAATATTTTTATAGAGAGCAATTGTTTATACAGAAGAACATAAAATTGGATAAAGCTAAAATGATTTGCTAGGATCGAAGTCAAAATACCAACATCAAAACACTGATCGAAGTCAAAATACCTAAAAATCGATAAATGAAATCAAGACTTACCCTGTTCAACAGCAAGAAGCTCTACAGAATCGAGATTCACCCCTTCGCCACCGGATAGATGAATTGATTTTGCCAGCTAGGGTTTTCTTTCTACCGAGAAGCTGTGTGTCCGTCGATGCATTTAGAGTCCTAACGAAAAAAACAAACACAATCCAAAAAAGAAGAAGAGGAAGCGATGGCCAAACTGATTATACGAGCTGTTCGTCAATCAAGATTCACACCAAACCTTGAAGCGATGGCCGGCGATAAGAAGAAGAAGAAGGGAGTTAGGGTTTGACGGCCATCGATTTCTCTGGAGATGGTTGTTTTCAAATGAGAGTGATTTAAGGGGAGGGAGGCGGGGATGGTGGTATGGTGAAGCCATGTTCATCAACCAATTAAAAGATGTCAACTCAAATTGAGATTTTTGGAAACCATTTGAAGCCACACCACATCATATGATATGGTAGTGGTGTGGTTTGGTCCACCAACAAAAGCAGGGTTGACCGTTACCACACTCTCTACAACGGTCGAATGGGGCTGGCTTCACATGGCTTCTGAAAATCGCTAGGAATCGGAAATTTGGAGCCAGGTGGGGGAGCCGCTATACATGGTATCGTTGGCCCAAAGAGCCACGCGGTTCCACATGGAGCCGGCCCTTAGAGCCACAATCATACCGCCTCCCCTAAGAGAGATTTTTAAGAGGCTACATTGAAGCATATTCGACTTTTGAAATTTTTGAAACTTGGATTTAAAATTCAATTCGGATATAAAATAAATTAATCGAATCGAATTCGAATTTGAAATAGAAATATAATTCGAAATTCGATTCGTTTTAAGTATTCAAATTCGAATCGAATCCGAAGAAACTCATTTTAAATCGAACCAAAAAACATGTTTTAGTTTTATTTTCAAAACTACTAAAACTTAAATTATTATAGTAAGAAATACAAATCTATATAAGTATAAAACTAATAAACATCCAAAATATTTAAAATTTAAATTTTTCTTGGGAAATGTTTTCGTGAATAGAAAGGAAACGCTCCAACTTTAAATGTAGAAGGCACGACGAAATTCTTCCTTTATATAATGGTTCGTTTTAAGTTATTTAATAAAAATTTGAAAAAGCATTACTGTTCAAGTCGATCTTAACTCTGGTTTTGTATAATATTAATACATGTATAAAAGGTATCCAGAACTCCAGAAGAATATAATTTGATGTATAAAAAGCATCCCGAAGAAGATAATTCGATGATAAAATGATTACTTTCTAAATAGAAGATTGTGGGTTCATGTGTTCAAATTATGTTAAATGCATGTGTGATAATTTAACAATTCAAAAAACATACCAAAAGTGCTTGATTAATATATGCATAGCAAGAGAAATATATTTAATATTATTAGATATTCAAATGAAAAAATCGTATAAATTAAAAATATAATTTACAAAAGACGAAGTAGCCCTGCTGGTTGGTTGTCCCGCATATATATTAGATGTCCGGGGGGTGGTGGAAGGTGGCGGGCTGGGTTGGTTAGCAATCAACTATCTCAACTCTCTTTTTTCACTTACTGAACAAGGTTCCATGGTCAGTCCGTGACCCCTGGATGCCAAAGACATCTTGGGTGATCTCATAGTTTCTACTCGGTGGAGATGATGGTTCAATCCATGATTTTTTCCTTTCATCGTATTTCGCTCAAGCTTCAGCATGACTTATTTATATATTGTTTATTTTGTTTTTACGCATCTACAGTTACTTTTACTAAGCATGTATATGATATTTATTATGTAATTTATAAATAAAAAAAAATATTATACTAATGAAAATCAAATAAAAGAGACTAAAATAATACGGAACAAAGCCTTTAAATTCCAAAATATGAAAGCAAGTAAGCAACACTAAAGGGGCGAAAGCTCTTATGAAGGTTATAAGATAGAACAAAAAATAACCCAAAAAGTACTAAAGTGAAAAATGCCACTTTGATAAAATCGTGGGTATTTTATGGCCCAAAAAGATTGATTGAATGATTCCCTCTCGACCCAAAATAAAGCCCAAAGTACTTGACGCCTAAAGCTGACCATGGGCTGGGCAGGCTATCTATCTCTCAACCCATCAGCATCACTGCTGCTTCTGCAAAAAGGTTGGTTTTTGGATTTAATTAGACATGTGCAAGGCACATGCATAAACTAAAACCTGATGTTAAGTTACTAACCTCTGGTTCAGCTGATTTGGATTCTTCACCCTTGGGGTGGTTCTCATCACCTGGAGACAAAATTCATGATTTTTGTATTCATGATAAAGCTACATGTACAATGTTGCAAGATTGGAGTCGGGTTGAAACAGGCCCAGGTCAAATCGAGTCAAGTAGTTAACCCGTAAATCCGGTTTTGTCATTTTTTAAGAAGTTTTGTACAATTGTACAAAGGCAAATTTATGTAACACTAAGTCAATAATCTAGATCTCTGAATAAAATGATTTACAAGATTATTTACATTAAACATAAACTTTTGGTGAATTTCAACATATTTCCCCTCTTAGCAACATCTTTTTGGTAGATTCATTTTGTGATGTTTCAAATAAAATACAACCCAAATCAACTCATTCAAATGTAAACGAGTCAAGATTGTCAACCCCTTCCCCCTCTTAGCAACATCTTTTGGTTTGAGTCATTTTCACATGTTTGGAATAAAACACAAAACAAATGGACTCATTCATATCTAAACAGGTCAAAATTGTCAACCTTAGCATAGACCAGTTTAAGACATTGTCACTTATGGCTGTTTATTCGCCATTATTCTATGTATCTCTAGATATGAACTTGAATATTCTTTTGTAAGGCAAGCTCTACAAGACTGACAGACTGTAGGACGCATAAAATAGGTCATTCTCTTTGTCTGTGAGAATTCCTTAGTAAAAAACTCAGGGACCACGCCAATACCATGCTAACCAACTGGATCAAGAACACGCAGTTTGCGCAAGACAGGCTGCCTTTAAGGGGGTTAAGTGCTTACCACTGCACCACCCCTTAAAGATTAGTTCATTTTGTTTCGAGTTATATTTTTTCATTTTTTTGGTCAAACTTGCACAATCCCTAATACCACATTTTACCAAATAGAATAACTGTGTAATTTATGTATATGAAAAACATATAAAGTACCTCCATCCTCAGGCAAATCAGAGGTCCAGAGAGTGAGGTTATCTCTCAAGAGCTGCATGATCAATGTACTGTCCTTGTAAGATTCTTCACTTAAAGAGTCCAGATCAGCAATTGCCTCATCAAAAGCTTGTTTAGCCAGATGGCAGGCCCTGGAGTATTACTCAAAATTAGTTTAAAAATCAGATTCATGTACATTTCTTCAATAAGGAAGATAAGGGACATAAAAGTAATGAAAATCACCTCTCAGGAGAATTCATGATTTCATAGTAGAACACTGAGAAATTGAGAGCAAGGCCAAGACGAATCGGGTGGGTTGAAGGGAGTTCTGTATTTGCAGCAGCAGCTGCAGCCTGCACCGATAAATAAATGTTGCTAATTGTTTAAAGAATATTAGAAAGAACATAAATAAGTAAAAAAATGATATAAATAACATAATATGTTCCTTATAATAGGTGATATAGAACAAAAGAAAAAACATGCCTCATAGCCTTTCAATGATTGTTCAGCAGCATCCTTCCTTTCCTGGTCTGTCTTGAATTCAGCAAGGTACCGATAGTAGTCTCCTTTCCTGTTTCCACGTGTATCAGAACATGATTAGAAAAAAGTTAAAATCTAAAAGATAGTCAACAAGCATCAAGGAATATTGTCACCCTAAAGCGGTTTTTTATTACATTAGCAAGATTTGTACTAAAAGTTAGAATGATAAAATTTAGTTCCTAACTTGTGATTGTGATATGAACTTATTTCATACATTACTTGCATGAGGTATGTTCAATAGACAACCAATTTTGATACGGATCTTGGAGAACCGCATGATAAATTTGTAGCAAAGTGCTTTGCTGATTTAAGGGAGAGAGAAAGAGAGTGGGGGTAGACGGTTACATGACTGGTTAATGTAGTGTTTCTGTGGTTCTCGCACTTCTTTACTTACTTTGGTTCTGTATAGAATATTTCTCTTTATGGCATCAGAATTTTATTATCCTATATATCCACATATAACTTCCTCGCCTAATCTAATATAGCTTGCCATACCAAAAGGTAAGCATGGAAAATCTGTGTATATTTAGGTGGCGTTTGGTTTGCACTCAGGAATGACTTCGAGTATGGGTTTGATAACTGGAAGGAATGGGTATGGCCACTTATGGGTATGGATTTTTAAACCCAAATCTTTAGGGGGTTATGGAGGATACCATTTTTTGTATGTATTAACTTCATTCCTTCAAACCCAATCAAGAAACTAAACATACTCAAACACTATCAGTCCCATACCCTAAAATCCAAACCTCAAACCAAGCACCACCATTAGAAGACCAAATAAACTGCAGAAGAAATATGCATAACAAAAATCATTATGTTGATAAGAAATCTTTTAAAGAAAAAAGATAATTATAAAAGGCTGATAATTCAACACGACTCACATCTTGTAGTAGAAAACAGTAGCTTCTCCTGAGCCAGATGAGGGTATTAGATGGTTATCAATAATTTCAAGAATGTCACTGCAAATTTTCGCAAGCTCATCTTCAACCTTTCGGCAATAGCCTTTAATTAGGGTAACATTGCTTTCATTTCCTTTTGATTCCTCTTTCTGTTCAATTGATGACATGATACGCCATGATGCCCTCCTTGCACCTATCACATTCTTGTATCCAACTGAAAGCAGGTTGCGCTCTTCAACAGTAAGTTCAACATTTAGTTTTGCAACATTCTTCATACTTTCAACCATCTCTGAAATAAGGAATCCATCAATAATGGAATGAATTGCCGGTTTTTATCTGTTTCTACGAAAGACACACTTATAGCACTTAGAATTAAAACTTCCATGCAAATAGCCATTAATAAAGGATCAGGTGACTAAAACTGAAGAACAATCATCCTAATCTTGTGTACACCAACTCCGTTAATACTCATCATACAGCAAACATTCCAAATTCGATCCAACAAAATTGAAAATCAGTCTAGCAATACCAATGCATGCTATAAACACACAAAAGTTTCATTTGACATCCTACTGTATACATTAATAGTGAATAGATTATATAAAAGAATATTTATATTACATTCTAACTGCATGTTATATACACTCCTACATCCAAAATCAACAGATTAAATTGATAGCAACAATCCACCTCTTTTTATCACCAAAATAATCCAAATTACTAAGATTTTATTTATAAATTACGTTAGAAAGCACACTAACATATATAAAACTAAAGGTGAATTTGATACCAAACAGTCCACTCCATTTTAGGACACATTTTCAACTGCTATCCTTTGTACATCATGCATTATACTATACTTATTGAAACAGCATTCCAATTAATCTAACAGCATTATCAGATTCATCTCATAACTGCATTCTCAATCAAATCGCAGCATATTTTGAGCAAAAATTATCAGACCAGAACAGGATTCTCAATAAATTCACACACTCTCACATCTAAGGATGAACATATGAAACTTCATACCAAATCGCACTACAAAAATTTCGATTCATGTCCATTCTACAGCATAGATCGAGCAACAAGGATCAGGAACAGCATTCTTAATCAAACTACTACCAGAAGATGAAGATCAATCTCAAAACACAAACAGATGATGTGATACCTTCGTAACGCTCGGCTTGTTCGGCGAGCTTCGCCAAGTAAACATGAGTTTCTCTCTCCTTTTCGTTGGACATTTTTCTACTGATCGATTCTGCAAGTAAAATCGATCGATTGGAATGAATTACGAAATAGTGTTCAGGATCGAAGGAGCGGGAGGATGGTGATGGAGGTTATGAGGGGTGCATAAGACTGAATCTGGACCGTCGGCTTCGTTTGAAGAAATAGGGGGAGAATAGCGCGCAAATCGTGTGGTGGTTCCGGGGACTCCAGATCCCATTCTCTCGGAGCTCCTATTTATATATTTATATATTTCCCCCTATGATTTCTTTTTTTTGACGGTAGAACACTTGACGAGGATGAGACCTGGCTCAACATGTACCCTAGTTTTTAATTTTTATTACAATGAAATTTAAAAAAAGTCATGACTATGACTCTAGTTGAGCAACAGACATTGGTAATTCCCCTATGATTTACTAACGTGGGTCTCAAAATATAAGTATTGTAAAAGGTATGACTATGAGAACAATGAAATATGCCGGGTTCAAAAGTACGTAGTAAATCATAAAATGTTATGGAGTCCAAAAAATACATAGTAGATTTGAATACACGATCAACATTGTTTGAACATGATTTTTATCAGATATGTTTGTTCATGTGTGTGTATATTATGATTGTGAGAACCTATTACCGGTAAACTCAAACAACCCACCAATACATGTTAATCGTGGTCTCACGAGTGAGGTAGATTGCACTTTTTATTGGGCATGTGACCTTTCCACGGTTAAAGTTGGAAATGAATGAAAGTTTGATTCAATTTGTGACTAATGTTATGTTAGAGGGACTCGTACACTTACCATTGTGTCACCCCTTGAAGGTTTAGACAACAACAAGATTGGTTTAGAAATTTGTACCCTTATATATACACTCACAAAACTTTTAAAATCAGCTTTGACATGTGCCAATTCTTAATCATTTGCATTTCACACGACTCTCGATTACTAGGGAGAGGAGATGGAGATGATTCAGATATGTGTGGAGGAGAAGATGACGACACATGTAAAGAGCGTTGAGACCCTAACAGTGGAGGGGAAGGGGGCAGAGGCAAACCAAGACTAACATGGGAGAAGAAGATTCAATAAGATTTCTTAGACTTATAACTCTCTGATAACATGATCGGTGATATGAGATATTAGAGACGCATGATAAAGGTTATAAAAGTTTAGGGAAATTTCAAAAGTTTTTAAGGGTTAGTATAGATATGGTCTTTACTAGGGAAATTTCATATATTGACGTGTATTTTACTTGGCTCACACTCACTCACTATAAATCTACCATGTCAATTCTACGTGGTAACATCCCTTTACCATTACACATAACCCACCTCCCATAAGTGATATTATATTGGATAGTTGATCCGTGCATAGTATTGCAGCTCTTGGTCATTTGTTACAGTATGACCTTAGATGCAAATGTTTTAGGTGCTAATAACCAAAAACAATATGCACTTGGTCAATTTAAGGAAATTCAATCTAATTGTAACCATATTTTGTACCAAAAGCTGTAATATAAAACACAGAAAGATTATTGGACCAGTCCAACCTATTCACTCAAGTGAGGATGTTTTCATACAAAATGCAATTCCAGGTTACAAAAATGATCAAGAAACATAGAGATGAAGATGGAAAGAGAGAAAAGAACAAGTTGAGATGAATGAATGCAACAATCCCTTCTGAAATGTTTGGAAAAAATTAACGAAGACACTCGGGACTGCATGGCAGCAAAACTTCTCTAATCTACACATCTTGAAAGTGCTTTGGGTTCAATCTCAAACTTCATTCTATCTACAAATATGTCATGCCAAAAATCGAGCATAGAGCCTCTCACCTGACTTGTGCCTGGTACACATTGTTAGAGATCTTGTATCATAATGGGTGGCAGGGGAAGCTTTTTATATTATGGGTGAAAAAATGGGCAGGTTAGTAATGGGTCAGGTTGCCCAGAACTAAATATATTAATTAAGACTGTAGCTTCTCAAATAACATGATTCAAAGGTTGTATGATTTACAAAAACACATTGGGCAACTTTTAGCCCGTTTGACATGTTTCCGCTTTTGCTATTCTTTTAATTATTTTACCGGTTAAATATAACATTCTACATGAAAGATGCAGAGTAGTTACCAGAGTTTATAAGATCGGATGATCGAAGGAATATTGGACCTTGTTTGGCTGCAGGATTCATTTTCTTACAAATGGCTTTTGGCAGACAAGTATTTTCTGCTCACTGCCATTTTCAAGATCAATGACCCTTGCTTCCCAACGGATTTGTGTAGCAATTGAACGTGCCTTCTCTATGCACCCTGCTTCATCCGAGAGAACAACCCATCCCTGGAAAAGATTGAAACTTTAGGCTGGCATTATGCAGAGTTGTACAATGCAGCGCGTCAAGGAGATGAAACATTTTAGGCGCAGCTCATCAAAGCACGACCATGTTAAGATAATGAAATACAAAGACCCGAAGCAAGAAACTAGAAAATACACAATGAACCGTTTATCTCTATTTTCTATATTTATTTTGTGGGCCTATCTCAATTCCCGAAAGAAACAGATCTACAACAATCTATTTTTCCTCACTAGTGGTGGCAAGATGGACCGGTAAACCGACTCTAGTTGAAACAAGTCATTTTTAAGTACTGGTCAAAAGAGTCAGGGTTGTAACGGGCTCTCGCAGTTACCCAAAAAAAAATGAGTCCAGGTTGACCTGCATATCTTTTTCCAGGAATTTATAAAAGTTAATTATTTATGATTATGCAAACAACATAATTGCGATAATAATCTGAAATCTTTCAATACAAATGATTTAGAAGGTTTTGTGCATTGAAAAGGACTTTGAGTGACTTTCAGACCCATTCTTCTTTAGCTAATTTGCTGCTTTAACCCAATTGAGGCAAAACAGGTGTTTGGTTTGTAAATAGGAATCAGTATGGAAAAAGGTATAACAATATTATGGGATGGGAATGGGAATGGGATTTCTAAACTCACATCTCTTGGAAGGTTTAGAGTATGCCTATTTTTTGGGTTTGATACCCTTTCTAAACTCAACCAAACACTTCTATTATGATCGAAATCAATTCCTTCATTCCAGCACCTGAAAACCAAACGCTACCTACATGTAATGAGCTAAATGAGGATGTGTACCTCAGGACGTAGGATACGATCCATCTCCAAAAGTAAGTTTGTGATACTGCATTGTTCTGAGATAAGGTATGAAAGGAGCCCATTTGCATGAAGCATGTCATATGTCAGTGGATAGGTGGGAAATGGTTCACACCTACAATTAAAAAAAAATCACATAAGCAAATAAAACGAGGAAATTTATAACCATAAGCTGCATCAATATGAAGTTTGCACAACTAGAAGTTATAATGCTTTCATTTCTTGACACATAGAAGAACTAGAGCTTAAAGTCTCAAATAAGGGCGGCCCAAGTCTTTAGGTTTTCTTTATATAAATTATACAAAAAGATTGTTGCCATGATTTGGAAGCTTACATATATTGTATAATATTTTATTTCATATATAATGAAAAATCTTCCAACATACATACAGATCATTAGAAGTTGGAAAGCCATCTAGAAGGTTCTCATGGAATCGTATTATTTAAAACATTCCTTAAACAAATTGACACGCCTTTCATATGTAACGCTTCTATCCTCAAAATTTTCATGAATTAAACACAATGAGTAGGCTGGAAAAATAAAGTTCCAAAGATCATCACAGGTCAGCAAATTGGGTAAAAAATAAAAAGTAATGACCACAATCAAGTATGTACACATTTTTGGTTTGCAATGTAAAGCTCGAGATAATATTAGACCTTTTTTAGAGTAAGTCGCCACAAGTTACTCCTAGTGTCATTATATGAATTGATATTCATTTTATTACTACATATGTAGAAAGATTGCTTCTTGATACAGTGTATAGAAAAATATTAAGCTATCTTGTATCAACATTGATGAACATCATGTTTGAATGAC
This sequence comes from Deinandra increscens subsp. villosa, assembly GCA_039602395.1. NCBI lineage: Eukaryota > Viridiplantae > Streptophyta > Magnoliopsida > Asterales > Asteraceae > Deinandra > Deinandra increscens. The sequence goes on from JBCNJP010006677.1 coordinate 33,473, forward strand.
TAATTATCAAAAGAAATTCATCATACAGAAATCGTGTTCCAGATAAAGAGTTGCAAAAAAAAAAAAAAAACACAAAGATTATGCTAATTTCACCCATGGATGAATTGACATATAAAAAGGAACAAGAATCTATTTCTTACCAATCATGCAATACACCAGCAAAACCTTGATCAAATATTACTGGGAGTGTATTACGAGCCCTAATGGGCACAACATTCATCACCCAAACTGCTTTCTCTTCTTCCAGAAACGCAGCATTCAAACCACCATACTGTGCATTCATATCCATCACATTTCTTATCATATTATATGGAGGTAATGGATCTTCATCACCAGGCCTTTTAGGATGATCAGAAAAAATCAAAGGTGTAAGAAGAGACCAGTAGTTTCTTAACGCTGATAAAGAAGATTCAAAGTCTTCAGTAAATTCATCTGGTTGTATTCCTGAAGAAAGATTTAGATAAATTAGATCAACATCTTATAAGTTTAATAACAGTTGGCTGGAGTTAAGAAAATTCAAAGGATAATACTTTCCATAAAATTCAAGCTCGGCTCGGGTAATTTTGGAACTATTAGTAGATCTGTTCTGAATCGGAAACCAACGTTTACTGGTAGTCCCTCCCACACAAGATGCAAGTGGCTGATAATAGGACTGAAAATCCTCCCTTTCTTCTGTACACGGAGGAATTGTACCCTGAACACTACAATCGACACAAACCAGATTTCAATAACAAATTCCTAAATCTTTACCTAAAACTGGAAAAGGAGAAATAATGATTATACTTTTACTACTAGCCTCACCTAGATAAGCAGTGTTGTGGATCAACGGTTTTTTGCCATATGAAAGTTTCTTCTTGCTGAGATATAAAATTCCAACAAATTTTTCGGGCAAAATCTTCAATTGGGTTGGCCATGCTTCCCTTCTTTGTACTTAATGAACTTCCATGTAAAACAAAGTAGCCACCAGGCTTAAGTATCCTGTCAGCTTCAATAAGTAACAATCCATCTGATTCATGAAAATTTTGTTAGATGCAAATAAATTCAACTTTCACACTAGTTAGAGAGTAATAAAAGAAAATATTAAACACAAGATGAGTTCACGTCTACAAACAGAAGTACCTTTCTTATCCCATAGAATACCGCATTCTGCACAGTGAACCATGTCATATGACAATGATGGAAATGGAAGCTGTCTAGAATTAAAATTGCCAATTATTGCTGGAAGTCCTCTTTCAAGAGATATTTGAACTTGGCTACCAGTTAGCTCATATGCAGCCATGCAAACAGTCATTAATTTCAGTGAGAGCAAATGAGCCCCGAAACTACCAAACCCACAACCAATATCAAGAACAATGCGGACCTGTAGGAAATGTTTACATGAATCAGACCCACATGTCAACTAAGCTACTGGTTATGCAATTTATAAACAGAAGTTCCATGAAGCTAATCATGAAAATCCAGCTGGCATCATAAGACCAGCCTCTCTACGAATGAATTCATCATCAATGCAGTCAAGAAAAGATATACATTATATGTTAACACTTACACCAGCTTGATGAAATTCTGCATCACTCCCTAGTCCTATCATCTCTGCAACTTGGTGGGAGTAATCTTTGACACCATCAAACATATCATCTGATTGGAAAGAAATTTGGTTCTCTTCCATTAACATTAACCTAGAAGAAGAAAAATATTCAAAAAGTTATAAATTCACAGATGTTAATGCATTAATGACTCTAAGTCTAGTTAAGAGGTCTGGGCTGGGATGGTTGACTGGCTATTAGATCCTTTGGGTTCCAACTCAATGTTGAGGAATTAACTGATATTTAGGAGTAGCGATTGTTTCTATTGCATACCCACATGTAATTGAAGTTGTATTCATGAGGGAAATAACTTGAGATATATTAGTTTTTATATATTTATCCAACTTCAAATTAAAAAGTTACCTTTTCGTCATGCTTCCAGAAGAAAGGAATTGGTCTTTGGTTATCTTCACATTCTCATTCCATATCACATCTCTACCAACTGGCCAACTCAAGGGTGTTTTATAGTCTTTTGGAGGACGAACCAAACAATACGGTTCGCCTTTTGAAACTTCACAATGCCGATCAAACTCCTCACCATTTTTAAACCCAATTACGAGATTCGCAGACACATTATAGCAAGGAACATAGTTTTCTCTTTCTTTTCCACAAAGCTTAATCTCCTTCAAGTTACTATCCCCTAAAGATAAACTACTCAAATCCAAATAGTCATTTAACGCTTGCTCTTTTATTCGTCGGTAGCTTGCATGTATGTCTGGTTTCACAGTCAATGTGACAGAATCGAAAGAACTAGAAGGCGAACTAGACAAAACAATAAGAACAAGAACAAAAACACTAACAAGACAAAGGATTAACCATATCCTCTGCAGTCTACACCTAGGGCCAAAAACCAAACCAAGTTTTTTGATCAAGGGCCTTCTCATATCCAAATGCGCAATCCCCTTCCCCAATTTGGCTTTCAAGTTTCAAAATCAGTATCTAAAACTACCCTTTTCACCTTATATTTCCAAAAACTATGTAATAATAAGGTCGGTCAATCTTCAAAAACAAATGAAACTTATCAACAATCATGATATCCGATTCCAAAATCTCATCTCATCAAACCCTGATCCAATATTAACCACCAAATGATCACTACCGAAGTAGATCGAGCAATCAGTGACAATCAATTAGCCTCAGATTCCTTTTTTTCCCCTCAATTCCAGAAATGAACAGCAGTTCCTAGTTCAATACCTAAATGCCAGCAGAAAGACCTTCAAATCAACCTACAATTATCATCAGAGCTTCGTATTACAACCGGATAACATGCAAATGCAAAAGAATTGACACAATTTTACAAGTGGCACCGAAATTCAGAATTTCTTACAGAATCGAGACGGATCTGAACCAACCAGATACGAAGGAATCAATCAATATAACTGTAAAAAGAAAGAGATGGATAAATGCAATAAATATACAGTTGGGCACACCAATCTTACGGGACTAGAAATAAATAAATGTCGAAAACAAGTAGCGTAATTATTAGGGTTTTCGAGCATTTACCTAACAGGCAGGCGGTTGAGAGTGGTGAATAGATAGATTCAGCGGTATGTATGTATGTATGTGTGTATTTACGTACATCCGTAGATTCGGTTAAGCTTTTTTGGGGATAAAACTCAATGTTAGTTCTGATTATCATTGACGAAGAGAGAGAGAGAGAGAGGGAGAGAGAGAGAGAAACCTTATTCTACCGGATTCAAATTTTACTTTTTAGATTTGATTATTCTTTTAGAAGTAAATTAACTTTTTTTTAACAATAAACATCCCGTTATCATGTTATCCGAGAATCTCATTATGGCAAATAATGTTAGTTTGTTACCTATAACGGGGATTTCATTATGGCAAATGATTACTCTGTTACCAATAACACATTGCGATCACAGTTCGTGAGAGTAATCAGGACCCTCAGTATTGCATGTTCATCCCAGAGAAAACCCACCTCCCAAAAACCCACTATGAAAAACCTCTGACTTACCTTTTTAATATTTTACATTTTTTATGACATGTTGGATTTTAACCCTTGACGACCTCCACATTGGAAGGTAAAGGGGTATGCACTCCACCAAATAATTGGGTTAGAAGTAAATTAACTATTTGGCTAATATGGATGATTGTAATACCCTCGCCACAGGATACGGTGAAGTGCCCGGATGTGGGCCAGGAAGGGTAGGTTGTAGTATTGGAGAAAAAAAACTTGTTTTCTTTTTTTTAAATTAACTTTTTACCTATATATACAATCCAATACTCCTACACAACCATTCATTTCAAAACCATTTAACATCAACTCTTTCAAAATAAAAAATCCACAATATGTATTTCTCATCGTCCTCATCAAAGTTCGATTCCGATGATGATGCGGCTACGTTTTTTGTCGAGACGATGTTTGTTGCCGCAAGTGAGGAGGCCGGAAGTTCTAAAGGAGGTTACACAAGGATACAACGAATTTGAGGATGAAGCTTTCTGGAATTGGGCTTTTGATTATTGGTTGCCAGAGAACGCACCAGAGGAACCACTCCAAGAATACAACGAATTTGATGATCAAGTCCATCTGGAAGACATAGAAGAACCGGTTGATATGATGATGAATTACATGATGAGGCGGCACTTCGTGAGGTGTGGGAGGAGGAACTGAGAGAACAACAAGCTGAGGCGGCCCGACGGGTTGAGGATTCCGACACCTAATCCAGTTTGGATTTCTGGTGGTAATTTATAGGAATTGGTAATTTTAGGAAGTGTGTTTTTTTTTACGAATGAGTAATTTTAGGAAGTGTGTTTTCTTTTAAATTTTTAGGACGTGTAATTTTTATTTAATGAAATGTCATTTTTTTTATTTAATGAAGTAGTTTTTTAAAATCTAATTTAAATTTTATTAGTTTTACTTTTATTATTAAATGAATAAAATAATAATAAAAGTAAAGTGATAGGAGTGATAGGTGAAAGGTGGGTATTGGAAATGAAACGAGTGAAAAGGTGAGGGAAGTTATAGGTGATGATGTGACGCTGAGTTGGCAAAAAAGTAAAGTGATAGATGATAGGTGAAAGGTTGGTATTGTAAATAACATTATAAGTTTTGTTATAATTATCCCTTTCGGTTTAAAAATACTTTTTTTTGGCGTATCAGCAGCTCTTGAGGCGTATTTTTTTAATGATGTCCATAACATAAGTTACTCACTTACTTGTATATATTTATGAAAGTTGGTTCTATTTACTATTTTATTTTGTCATTTGTCATTGTCACTTTTTATCATTGGTTTTTTACTCTACATTAAAAAGAGGAAAACAAGAATTTTTTTATGCGATGAGTTTCGCATATAAGTTTGTGGTGTAACGGGTTTAAATCATGTAACGTAATTTTTAGGTCATAGGCTAAACATTTTGAGCGTTCAGTTTCTAATTTCAACGTTTTAAGGTAGTCTTTTGCTATTTGCGATTGAGTCATTTGAACTTGACAAAGGAATAAGTGTTTTTATGGTGAAATATGTACACATAGATTTTTTCTTAAGTACAGTAGTATAACATAGTTTTTGGTTTGAAGCGTTTTGGTCGTTACACATTTTTTTCTTTACGTACCGTTATACAACGTGATGGTTTTGTGTGTCAACGTTATTCTCGCTACAACGTGCAAGTAAAAATTTTGTTACCTCTATTAATTAG